>PVJD01007277.1:0-86587 GCA_004026545.1 Mormoops blainvillei | reverse complement strand
GATTCCTCAGCCTCCCTCTGAAAACACTGTATTTCTTTCTCTTCCAGGAAACCCTAGCAACGATTTCTGCAAGATAATACTTCTAAAAAAGTTGTAAGTTTCCACCTAATAAACACTGCCAATTGTGAAATTCATAATACATTGAAACAACCCTGAAGGCCATAAAATCAGATGGATTTGGAGTAATACCATAAGACTTGTTGTGAAGAAAAATGGCTGTCAAGTTAATCTTTGAAGTAAAAAAAAATAATGAAAATAAGAGTGAGCCAGTCTAAGAAAATTAAAATGGATTATCTTCCCCCGAATGGTATGATTTAATATGCTAACACACAGAATTCTACTCTCTGCCCCCAAGGCCTGTGTGCGTGATGATTTTCACTTTGCTTTAGAAAATCTGTGATTGTTTGGAAGTGTTCAAAATGATTAAGGAGCAGAGATGTGAAGGATAACAAATGAAACAACTAAAGTTTTATATTTTATTGCTAATTGGGCCTGAGTTAAAAGTCAGACTGAGCTTCTAATCAAAATATGAAATAGGGAGAGAGCTTGAAAATAATATTAATCATTAATACAGGTACACTTAAGGTTAGGAATTCTTCAAGGGTTTCAGAAAATTAGGAGCACTTTTTCAGATAACACTGGGAGGTTGTGTATTTTTATTTTTCTCCACCTCAAGATATTTTTAAAGAAATTATTTAAGGTAGTCTCGGGGTCAAGATCATCTAAAGAAAGGAATGTAGTTTTGAGTTATTCCTTTTGAAACTGCTTCAGAAAACAACACATAATATAGGCGATTTGTTTTTAAGTAACTAATGATGATGTGGTAATTTCTTATCTGTTGCTTCATTAAATGCCAGGTCACTATAAGCTATTATACTGGCATCAAGGTTTACTTTGCCATTAACTATTTAAGTTTAATAAATGAGTGTGTCCCCTCAGAGAAGTCCTAGTGCCCATTCTCTTTAGTGGCTTAATTCTTAAATCAATAGCTAACAAACTCCAGATTTTGCTGTTAGCTTTGTAGCAGCATTTTTTTTTTGAAGGCAGAGAAGGAAGAATAAAGTTTGAATCTATAATATGAAAACGTTCTCAAGAAGAAAAAAATATTTCCAAGGGAATATATGAAGTTTGCATTGTTTCCTCTGTCACTCTCCTCTTTTTCAGTAACCTCCTCAGTTTAATGTCTAGAGTAGAAGTTAGTTATCAACAGTCTTCAGATGAGGACACTAAGACAAGAGACTCACAGGAAGTCACAAGGTCATTTCAGATGTGACAGAATGAGGTACAAATCAGTCTCTACCAAGTTGCAAACACAATACCCTCTCTACTGCCCAGGGCAGGGATTACTCTTGACTCTACTTCTTGCGCCTACCTCAGTGATGCTCAAAATGGCAGAGAAGGGAGGGAGGGAGGCAGTGGGGAGGGAAAGTTATTTCAGAGTCTAATTGCATTTCCATACCTAAGAAGGTAAAATGGAGATTTGACAACTGTCTAATTAATTTGATCAGGGTAAACAACTCAAATGGGACTTGGCTTAATACAGTGATTCTAAAAATATGGTTTCTGGACTGGCAGCATCATCATCATCACCTGAGAACTTGCTGGAAATGCAAATTTCAGCTTCACTCAGAGCTACTGAATCTGAAACTCTGTGGGGGGTCCCAGCAGTCTGCATTCTAACAAGCCCACCTGGTGACTCTAATGCAAGCTCAAGTCTGAGAAATCAGCACTGCCTCTGTAATGTGTCTGAACTTGGACAAGTCATTTAACCTTTTTGAGAATTAATTTCTTGATCTGTTAGATGATGAACACTTCTCAAACTGTCACAGATATGAAAAACAAGGAAAGACTGAGAGACTGGCACAGACCAGAGGAGACCGGGGGACGTGACATGCACATGTAATGTGATACCCTGGATGGGATCCTGGATCAGAAAGAGGACTGTTACAGATGAATGTGTGTGTTGCCATTTAACTAACACCCCAAATGATGGTGCCAGGAGGCGGGACCTTTGGGCGGTGTTTAGGTCATGTGGGTGGAGCCCTCATGAATGGGATTGGTGCTCTTATAAGAGAGACCCGGCAGAGCTCCTTTGGGCCCTCCACCAGGTGAGGACGCAATGAGAAGGCAGCCCTCTATGAACCAGAAAGGGAGCTCTCCTCAGACACCAAATCTACCAGCATCTTCATCTTGGATTTCCAACCTCCAAAACGATGAGAAATAAATTGCTGTGTTTAAGCCACCAGGTCTTTGGTATTTTTGGTAGAGTAGCCCAAAGGGATCAAGACAAAGACATAATGGAGAAAATAACAAAAATCCAAATAAAGTGTGAAGCTTGGTTGATAGTAATCTAACCAAATCAGCTGCTCAGTTTTGACAAATGCTCTGGTGATAATAATAGATCGACAATGGGGAAAACTGGATGACGAGGACACTGGAAATCTCTGCACTATCTTTGCAACTTTTCTCAAAATCTAAAGCTATTTCAAAATTAAATGATTATTTTAAATAGAGATAATGTTGCCTAACTTCTACAGATATTGTGATCATTAAAGATAATACCATAAGCCAAGTGCTCAGCACATAACAGATACCCAAAAAGAAGAGCTGGGGTGAAACTGGCTTTAGTAGGGGCTGCAGGCATCTTTTCTCTCCCCGTATCAGTGCCTTTCAACAAACATCAGTGTAGGGACTAGAGTGGGCTCAGTAGCTTCTCATCTCAACCTGAGTTCCCTTCTCCCTTCTCCATCGTCCCCCCCCACAAAACCCCCTCCCAGGAAGAGAGCAGCAGAAGCCTTTCCACTCAGCTGTGGCCACTTTTGAGTAGCTTGGACCAAGATTTATTGTCAATAGCCCAGTAAGTAACAGCTGTTTGCATCTCTTATCTCTCCACTGCCTCTTGAATGTCAAATCTCTTGGCTAAAACAGCGTCCTTCATTTGGCTTTGCTTGTTTTAAGAATTATTTTGCATGCCATTATCTCCAGCCACCCATCCTCCATCTCCAGTGTTAAACGTTGGAGACAAATATGAATGGAATGAGAGACTTATTCCAAATATTACCTAGTTAATTAATTTAGTGCACATCTGATTGTCCATAATTGCAATTCTGATAGAGCCTTTGCATTTCCCTTCCCTACTGCCCTTTGCTCTCATTTTGTAACTATGTAATAATCAGAATTGAATTTGTCTCATGTCACTTCCCTTTTGGAGCCTGGTTGAAGGAGATACTACCCTAGCGTCATTCTACAGACACTTTTTTCCCCTTTTACAAGTGTTTTTTAAATCTTACTCTTGCTCTTCATTTGTAATCTTCCCCAGGTGGACTAACTGAATAAATTGGACTCCTACAAAGTATACATTTGTCACCAAAAGGTGACAGCAAAAGCACCATCACACTGAAAAAGCAACAGGAGGAGGAGAGAGAATGAACCTGAGGGCATTTCCTCCCCTGTTAGAATAAGAACAGTGAGGCATCTTGAAGAATCCTTGGCTGGAGCTTGCTGCAGAGACAAAGTGCACAACATCCACCTGATTTTTGTTACTTCTGCAGTTTTGTTTTGTGTTCAATACATAGTTCTGACTATGCCATAATAAGGCAAAAATTTATACCCAAAGAAAACACTGACTTATCACTGGGCCTCGTTAAATATGATCTCCAATATATCTTTCCAGATGTCTTTCCCTCCCGCCTCCTACCTCTGCCTGCTGGGCTCCCTTTAAAGGGCATGAAAAAAATGCCACAGCACAGCCAAGGATTTCGGTGTGGAGGGCCCTGCGCCCGTGCGCTGATGTGTTTGTCCGCCCAGCATGAGGTTTCCAGCAAAGTTCACTTAAGGGCAACATTTCTGAACTTAGGATTTAGACTCGTGGGTGGGTAAAGTTGGCATTTCCATCTAGGATGAAAAAGCAAAGGATTTACAAAGCGAAATGCTCTGCTCCTTTAAGAACTTCCCGCCTCTTTCCTCCCAGAAGCTCGGCTCCCTGCTGCTGGGACCGCATCTCCCCTGCCGCCCAGACCCCTGGCACACAGCCAGGCAGTAAGTCGCATCCGTGAGAGCAGCCCACGTGCACCGACAGCGTTGCTCCGAGAGCTCCTCACGCAGCAACTCATTAAGTCCTTCCGAGAAACCGAAGAGATGGGGACTATGGTTATTCCCGTTTTGCAGAAGAGGAAACTGAAGCCCAGCGAGGTTACGGACGTCTCTCAGAAACATACAGCCACAGACGGTGGAGAAAGGGCTCAGAGTCAGGCAGCCCGCACACATCCTTCCTCGGAAAGCCTGCCCTGAGCTTTCAGTGTGGGAATATCACGCTGTGGTGTAAACCGAGAGGAGGGCAGGCAAGGTAAATTCCCCGGCATGCGGGAAAGAAAACAAATCAATTTCTATACAAAGCCAGCATCAGACAAGAAAACAAAAAAGAATCTTTAAAAAAAAAAACTTTTTTGTTCGATCAATAGAACAAGAAATTAAAGCTGTATCGAAAGCCCCGGCTGGGTATAGTGATTAAAGCGAACAACTTTTTTTCTTTGGTGTCAAACAAATGAATAGGTTTCAACAATGGCAAATTCCACAAATGTCGTAACAGAAGAGAACAATATTCTGCATCTTCCCAATCCTGTCTACCTTTGTGCGCGCTCTTCCCTCCCCCAGGAATACCTTTCTTTCCTTCCTACTTAATAAGCTTGCTCTCATCCTGAAGACCCCACTTAGACACGGCTAACTCTCTTCTCTGGGCTTTCAAAGACCCTGATTTTACCTTCTTTGTTGCACTCATTATGCTTCATAGCACAGAGATTACAAACTCAAGTGTCACAGGACCAGCAAGAGTAAAGAAAGTGGATGAGGTATAAGACAGTAAGGCATCGTAGGGAGTGGGGAATGGGAAACCGTTCTGCCAAAGGGACGATCCGCCACTTAGTTCCAACCAACCATCGCCATTTGTG
The DNA here is from genome assembly GCA_004026545.1 of Mormoops blainvillei. NCBI lineage: Eukaryota > Metazoa > Chordata > Mammalia > Chiroptera > Mormoopidae > Mormoops > Mormoops blainvillei. Next base: position 81,641 of record PVJD01007277.1, on the reverse strand, counting down.
AGTGCTAGTCCTGTACTGCAAAAGATCCTGAGTTGTTTTTTGTTAAGAGAAACCAGGTGTGGTGGTTAATTTTATGTGTCAACTTGACAGGGCTAAGGGCTGCCTTAGATAGCTGGTATCACATGTCTGGGCGTGTCTGTGAGAAAGTTTCTGGAAGAAATTAACATTTGAATCAGTGGACTGAATGAGGAATATTGCCTGCCAATGTGGGTGGGCATCATCCAGTCCAATAAGGTCTCAAATAGAACAAAAACGCTGAAGAAGGATAAATTTGCTCTCTCTTCTTAAACTGAGATGTCCTCTTCTGTCCTCAGACACTGAGACTCCTGATTCTGGAGCCTTCCGACTCAAACTGAATGACACCACTGGCTCCCCTTGTTCTCAGGTATTCATGTTTGTACTGGAAATATACCACCAGCTTTCCTTGACATCCAGCCTGCACATAGCAGGCTATAGGACTTCTCAGCTCCAAAATCACATGAGCCAATCCCTCATAATAAATACCTTTTTATATATCTATATGTGCACATATTTTAATGGTTCTGTTTCTCTGGAGAGCCCTGACAAACATACCAGTAATCCAGATTTTTGTGGTGAAATCCCTCAATTTTAAAATATTGGCATTTAATTTTTTAATGTTTTATATACTGTCTAGGTCACCAATAAGTTCTGCCTATTGGCACTTGCTTACGTGCTTGCCTCTAAATCTAAATATTAAGGTTCTAGAGGTTCAACAGCAGTTAACAACATGGACCCATGTTAAAATCATGACGTTGCCACTTGCCAGCCTGAGAGACTTCAGTACGTTACTTAACTGTTCTGTGCCTCAGTGTTTTCATCCTTCATATATTTGGTGTAATAATAATACCAGCCCCCTAGGGTTTTTATGAGAAGTCCATTAGCTAATATGAATAAAGTGCTTAGAGTGCTGATTTGCACAAAGTAAGCAGTATTAGTCATTAACATCATCACTGCCATCATCATCGCCATCAACATCATCAGCATCATTATCATTATCATCACATCACCATCACCATCATCTTTATATTCTCGGTACCTAGCATGAGGTCTGGCACATAACAGTGGTGTATTAGATATTTATTAAGCTGATTAATAGTCTTATGATGAGCTAAAATTAAAATATTGAAATACTCAAGCAGGTAGAAAATCTGATACAAGTTTTTCAATCTCTTCAAGATCACCCATGCAAATTGGCTCTGTGGTTAGGTGTCTTTCCAGATAATTGAGGAAGAACACATTTGTTAAACAAAATTAACTCTGTGACTTGGACCTGTTGCAACTCTCTCTTAATAAACCTGTAGGTGACAATGATAGAGAGCTAACTAGCCATGCATCTAGCTAAAATACTCACCTTTCCACACTCCCTTGCAGTTAGAGGTAGCTGTGTGACACCTTTCTGGTCAGGGAGATAGAGATGGATATCCCTAGGGAGGGTGTCCCTTCTCGAAGCAAAGATTCTCAAAGAAAAAGTGCTTTTGCCCTTCTTCTTTTATTCTCCCTTATTTCTATCTAGAATGTAGAAATAATATTGGGTTGGCCAAAAAGTTTGTTTGGTTTTTCCCATAAAATGGCTCTAGTAACACTTAATTGTCCTTAACTTCATTTGAAACAATTTTGTTAGATTGTATTGGGACAGCTGCCATATCAGTGTGCATTTTTTTAAAAACTTAACAAAGTTGATGAATTTTTGTGCAACCATTTTAATATTGAAGATGGAATAAAATATGCAACATTTTTGGCATATTATACTTTATTGTTTCAAGAAAAGTAAAAATGTGACTGAAACACACAAAAAAAGATTTGCGTAGGGTATAGAGAAGGTGCCGTGATTGACCAAATGTGTCAAAAGTGATTTGCAAAGTTTTGTGCTGGAGATTTCTTACTGGATGGTGCTGCATGGTTGGATAGACCAGTTGAAGTTGATAGTGATTAAACTGAGACATTAATTGAGAACAATCAACATTATACCACACAAGAGATAGCCAACATACTCAAAATATCCACATCAATGAAGTTATTGGTGAAAATGAAAAATGTGTCTTTTATTTTACAGAAAAAACTCAACAGACTTTTTGGTCTAGCCAATACACAGAAGTACAGCAGCTATCTTAAGGCCATGAGGACAAAAACCACACACAAAATGTCACAGAACAAGGCTTAATTCTTGACTTACTTCCTTGAACAGCTATGCACTTAGTCCTGTTGTAATGCTGGTTTTGAATTTATTTCAGAGTGATTGATATCATAGGGAACAATCTGAGCATAGTACAAATTTCACTTTTGCTTGTATGTAATTTCACTCATGAGAAAAACTAGGTAAATGCAGAATACTGCATGCAGCTGAACTGAGCCACATAACCTTCCAACATCCATTTCTACAGGCAAACTTCAGGTCCTTGTCAAGATAAAGTGCCACATTTCTGAATTTCTTAACCATTAGCATAAAAATATTCTACTGTTTTATTGTGTTTCTATATTTTGTTAATGTGTTCTTATGAAGTTTTTGAATGTTATGGCCCAACCCTATTTTCCCCATAAATTTGTGATTTCTATTGTACAATTTTCATAACACAGTGATTTTTATTTTTTAATTACATTTTATTGATTATGCTATTATAGTTGTCCCAGTTTTCCCCCTTTGCCCCCTCCACTTCCTCAGGCAGTCCCCACACCATTGTTCATGTTTGTGGGTCATGCGTAGGTTCCACAGCTACTCCATTTCCTATACTGTACTTTACATCCCCACGGCTATTCTGGAACTACTTATTCTATTTCTTCTTTTTAAAGATTTTATCTATTTATTTTTAGAGAGGGGAAGGGAGGGAGAAAGAGAGGGAAAGAAACATCAATCTGTGCTTGTCTCTCAAGCGCCGCCCACCACGGGCCGGGCCCATACCCCAGACATGTGCCCTGACTGGGAATCGAACTGGCAACTCTGGTTTGCAGACCAGCACTCAATCCACTAAGCCATTCCAGCCAGGGCCTTTCTACTTCTTTATCTCCTCACCTCTTCACCCATTCCCCATCTCCCCCTCCTATCTGGCAACCATCAAAACACTCTCCATATCCATGATTCTGTCTCTGTTCTTCTTGTTTACTTAGATTCAATTGTTGATAGATATGTATTTGTTGATAGATATGTATTTGTTACCATTTTATCATTTATAGGTTTGATCTTCTTTTTCTTAAATAAGTCCCTTAAACATTTCATATAATAATGGTTTGATGATAAGGAACTCCCTTAGTTTTTTCTTGTCTGGAAAGCTCTTTATCTGCCCTTCAATTCTAAATGATGGCTTTGCTGAGTAGAGCAATCTTGGATGTAGGTCCCTGCTTTTCATGACTTTGAATATTTCTTGCCAATCCCTTCTAGCCTGCAAAGTTTCTTTTAAGAAATCAACTGACAGTCTTGTGGGAACTCCCCTGTACATAACTGCTTTTCTCTTGCCACTTTTAAGATTCTCTCTTTAGTTTTAAGCTTTGACAGTTTAATGATGATGTGTCTTGGAGTGGACCTTTTTGCATCCATCTTGTTTGGGACTCTCTGTGCTTCCTGGACTTGTATGCCTATTTCCTTCACCAAGTTAGGGAAGTTTTCTTTCATTATTTTTTCAAATATTTCCAATTTCTTGCTCTTTCCCTTCTACTTCTAGTACCCATAGGATGTGAATGTGGGACCTCTTGAAGTTGTCCCAGAGGTTGCTTATACTATTCTTTTTTTAAATTCTTTTTTCCTTCTTGTTGTTCTGATTGGTTGTTTTTTGCTTCCTTATGTTCGAAATCATTGATTTGATTATTGGCTTCATCCACTCTACTGTTGTTTTCCTATAAATTGTTCTTTATTCTAATTAGTTAATCCTTTGTTTCTGACTGGATCTTTTTTATGCAGTTGAGGTCCTCACTAAGTTTCTTGAACATCCTTAGAAACAGCGTGTTTGAATTCTGCATGTGATAGAATGTTTATCTCCATTTCGTTTAGTTCTTTTTCTGGAGTTTTTATCTGTTCTTTCATTGGGCCATGTTTCTTTGTCCCCTCATTTTGGCAACCTCCTTGTGTTTGTTTCTATGTATTAGGTAGAGCTACTATGACTCCCTGTTTTGGTAGCATGGCCTAATATAGTGGGTGTCTTGTAGCATGCAGTGGCATAGCCTCCCGTATCACCCAAGCTGAGTACTTATGGTATGCCTTTCATGTGGGCTGAACATACCCTCCTCTTGTAGTTAATCCTTAATTGTTATTGGCAGGTCAATGGGAGGCATTTACCCAGGCCAGTCAGCTGCAAGGACTGGCTGTGACCACCACCTTCCACCCTCCACAGAGGATCAGCTGTGTGGGGGCAGGGTGGTGGTGTTCCAACATAGTCTGTAGCTGTCCACTGGGTGCACAGGCTCTGGGGTTTCCCAGGAGGTATAGGCCAAGGTCAGCACTTACCTGTATTTTGCCCAGGGCTACCCTGCCTGAGCTGTAAAGCAATCTGAGGTGGCTGCTCCTTGTACTGGGCTTGAAGATTCCCAGGTAAAGCTAAGCTGTGACTCTGGGCTGGTTGCTGCTAGTGCCAGGCCTGGGGCCACTTGGCAAGAGGTACAGGGGCTGGAGGCTCACTGAGGCTGGCTGTTGCTTATTTGAGAAGATTTAAGAAGTTGTGATGCTTGAGCCAACACCAGCCATTCATATGAAAGCAGCTTGGGTGGGCCTATAAGTTGGGCGAGATAGAGTATCTGGGGATCTCCAGGGTTGGGCAAACAGCGTTAGCCAGGTTGATGGAGTCTCAGATATGGCACCCACCTGCCAGTTCTGTGAATCTGTTGGGGTAGGGTTCAGAAAAGGGAGAGTGGCCTCTGTCCACTGTTCTCTATGGGAGAAAGCTGCCTCCGCCCAGCTCTCACCTTGGTGAGAGACACTTCTGTTCCTCCCTGTATACCACTGGTTCCTTTCAAGCTACTACCCTGGTGCTGGAGCTCAGAGGCAGTAAATCTGATTAAGTCCATGTATGGATTCTTTAAGAGGAATTGCTTGGGACTACAGAAGTTTCTTCCACCAACTCAATCCCCACTGGTTTTTGCCACCAGAAGTTATGGGTACTTATTTTTCTGGCACTGGAATCCTAGGCTTGGGTGGCCTGGTGTGGGGCTGGGACTCCTCACTTCTGAGATATCCCTCCTGAAGTTTTATCCACTACATGTGGATGCAGGACCAGCATGTTCCACGTCTCTGCCCCTCCTACCAGTCTGGATGGATATGGTTTCTTTAATTTCGTAGTTGGCAGACTTCCATTTAACTTGATATCTGATGGTTCTGAGTGATGGTTATTCTATATGTTAGTTGTGATTGTGATGTGGTCGTATGAGGAGGTGAACCATGTTTACCTATGCTGCCATCTTGACCAGCAGCCGAGCACAGTGTTGGTTAGCAGATATGTCCTCTTATAGTCAACTGACTTTACCCTCTTTGGACTGCTTATTCTGAGCTTCTTGTCACATGAAAAAATGTTCCGCCCTGGTGTTTGTGGCTCAGTCATTGAGCACTGGCCTACAGACCCAAAAGCTGCCAATTCAGTTCCTAGTCAGGGCACATGCCTGGTTTGCAGGCCAGATACCCAGTTGGGAGGACAGAATGGGGTGGGGGAGAGACAACAAATCCCCATTCGATGTTTTTCTCCCTCTCTTTCTCCCTTTCTTCCCCTCTCTCTAAAAATAAATTTAAAAAGTTAAAAATCTTTTTTAAAAAGTTACAATGTTTAAGCAAGTATTTATTACATATAACCAAACACATTTCCAATTAATACACTAATACACAAAATCTAGAATTAGAACGCCTGAGGTTTTGTCAAGGGTGACAAAAGATCTTACTCAAAGTATATTTGGAATACCAGATCATTCAGGCTGAAGGCCAGGGTCTCCTCTGATAAGCATCCCTCCATCTTCTCCCACCATAAACCGTGACTACGTATGAATGGTAGTCGATTGTGTTATACTGGAAAAGTGTAACCATTCATGGGAGAGGACTTCTGAACTTATAAAATCTTTGTCAAAGCCTCTCTCCCTAAGTAAGGCTTGGGACAGAGTGTTTTATGAGCCCCATGTTTTGGGATGTTGGAATTCTTCCCAAAGCCATGAGAAGTTCTCCCTGGATGACTCAGGGAGTGTGAGGCTTTTCCCACTCCGACACTACTCTGCCCCCACTATCACAGGTTCTAGTAACCTAAGAAGTGCATCAAGGAAACTTCTAACATGGGTTTTCATCTGAGGTTCAACTTTTCAGTAACACATTGAAAAGGCTGCCTGTGATAGGAGATTGACCCCATTGTTCTCAACCCCATAACGTAAGAGCCCAGTGAAGGTCTTAAGTTCTCTAGACATGTGAGCCTGCCTCATTTCCCCAGGTTAGAGATTCCTCTCAGGCAACAATCATTATCAGGAAATTTAACTTTATTGCTCTTGTTCTTCTTCCTTATTGGTGGAAAAATAAGACATATAGACACCTTGGGTTCTATAAGGATGTTCATACCAGGGTTTCAGAAGTTTCAGATGAAGTCTTCACGAATGGTGCATGCTGCCTACCTGAGTAAGCTTTCCAGCTCAGCTTTGGGTTCAACATGTGCCCAAATTTTATAAACAGGACCAATCACTTTATTTTTTAAAAATATGTTTATTGATTTTAGAGAGAAAGGAAGGGGGAGAGAGAGATAGAAACATCGATGTAAGAGAAAAACATCCATCAGTTGCCTCCCACACGCGCAACAACCAGGGATCAAACCCGCAGCCTAGGTATGTGCCCTGACCAGGAACTGAACCCCACAACCTTTTGGTGCATGGGACAAATCTCCAACCAACTAAGCCATACCAGCCAGAGCAAACCAATCACTTTGGTTCTGTCAAACAAGCGGTCTTTGTCTTCATTTACAGCACAGTAGCTACCACAGAGGACTGGGTTCTGGGAGCCAGGACAGAATTAGGAAATCAAAGTTTTTCATGTCCTGCCCTCCTGTCTGCCCTGCCAGCATCTCCCTTCCCATTTTCAGCTTCCCCGACTCCCCCACCTGCCAGTTAAACCAGGCAGGCGAGAAATGATGACCATGATTAGTGCCCCCTGCCGCTCCATGTGAAGGGGGTTATTCCTCAGGAGGCAGAATCCGTCCCTGACGGTCAGGAAAGCCTGTTTAACAGTGCAAACCTCAGCGGCTGCAGAGATGCAGAGGAGGTGGGAAGGGAGGAAGACGTACTGGAAACTGACAAAGCTGTTGGTCTCAAGAGTCCTTGAGTGAATGAACCCTGATTAAAATCTCTGAAGGAGACGAGGGAGGACAGCCGCAACCTCCTTCGTGAAGTGGCACCAAGCAAGTGTACTTCTAGAGCTGGAAGGTGAGGAGTGTGACGATCTTCCTTTTGAGGGATGGAGTGGGGAAATGAAGCCATTTGCCATGGTCTCCCGCCCACATATGATTTGATATGCACAGTTTCCTCGGGAGCAGAGTGACAGGAGCCTGTACTTCGGGAGACTATTGCCCCAGGAGCTGTTCAGGGCTCGTAGCCAACCCCACTGCTGGTGTGCCATTCCCTGGGTTTTGTATGGAAGCTAGGGGTGTGGAGTGGGGAGTGTCCCCACACAAATGCAATTCATCTGTGAATGATTTCACGTAATAACCATTTTTTAAAGCCTGACTGATGGTTTAATTAAAATTATAAAATACTGTTTTGTGAGGATGACAAAAAGTTTAAAGAGACTCAAATTTTCATCTATAACAATAGAAAGTCAGTGATTAATGTTTCAAGATGATAAATCAAAAACTAGAATAGCTACAATATTATTTAGAATTATGGAGGTAAGGACACTCGTACAAGCAATAGAGAGCCTCTACTCTACGGCCTCCTAAATCTGTTCATTAACTGATAGGTAAAGGACACCCTTTGTATTAACGTGGCATGTATGACCCTTCTTAAGTGGTGCAGCAAAGACTTGCCCACGGTGAACTTTCCTCTCTGTCTAGCAACATCCATGTTTCATGTCCACGATTTTCCTTACACAAGCAAAGTTAATCACTTCTTCTCTGGTTCCCGTAAAATGGTGCTCACTCCTCAGTTTAGCAGTAGGTGACTCTTCTGAAGTGTCACCTCACACTGGCCTCATGGTTGGCTCTGGGAAGGGCTGGAGAAGCAAGCCCAGCCAGTCAAAGCCAAAGAAAGGCAGTTCCAACATACTTGTTGAAATGTTAGGGAATACTCTCTTTCCACCAAAGTTGCTAAAAGATGAGAATATGGACTTAGATTTGCTGACAGTGGCCTTATCCCCAGTGGAAAAATTTGACTAAGTGAGACCAGCACGGAAAAAAATGCCAAGAGACAGAGCAAGCCATATTTTTATTGTGGTAAAGTACCCATAAAATTTACCATCTTAAAGTATGCAATTCAGTGGCATTTAATACACTCACAATGTCATGCCACTACCACTAGTTCCAGAATGTTTTTATCATCCCCAAAGGAAACTTACTACCCTCTTAGCTATCATTTCCCACTCATTAGCTCTCCCACCAGCCCAAGCAAATACTAACCTACTTTCTGTCTCTGTGAATTTGTCTATTTAAGATATTTCATATCAGCAGAATCATACAATACTTGACCTTCTATGTCTGCCTACCTTCACTTACTTTAATGTTTTCAAGAATCAGCCATGTTGTAACATGTATCAAAACTTTCTTTGTACAGCTAAGTAATATTCTATTGTATGTACGTAACACATCTTGTTTATCCATTCATTTATTAATGGACATGCATCATTTTCACATTTTTTGTATAAACATTAGCATACACATGTCTGTTTGAGTTCCTGTTTTCAATTTGGAGGGTATATACCTAGGAGTAGAAATTGTGGTTCATACAGTAATTCAATGTTTTCTTTCTGAGGAACCACTAAACGGTTTTCCATGGAGGGTGCATCATTTTCTATTCTCACCAGCAGTTCATAAGGGTCCCAATTTCTCTGCATCCTCACCAATACTTGTTATGTGATGATGATGATGATGATTATCCTTATTATTATTACCACCCTAGTAGATGTGAGGTTGTGTTTCATAGTAGTTTTGATTTGCATTTTCCTACTGACTATTGACATTGATCATCTTTTCACGTGCTTTTTGGCCATATATCTTCTCTGGATAAGTATCTATTTAAGTCTTTTGCCCATGTTTTTTTAATTGGGTGGTTTGGAGAGACACACTCCTGATGACATCATTTGAACCCTGGATCCAGCCATGCATGAAGTCTTGCCCTTGTCAGGTACAAGTCAATATATTTCCTTTTGTGTTTCAGCCATGTTCACTGTGTCTGTCACTCACGACCAAAAACCCATGACGAGTAAGCTAAGTCTAGAACAACAAATCTGTATTCAGTCTACCGCCAAAGTCACCAAACAGTGGCCCATTAAATGAGTTGCTCCTGCAGTTGTATTTATTTCTTCCAGACCCTTTTTTAAATTAGAGAGGGTTTTTTAATAGGGCAGTGAAAATACTTTGCATGATGTTATAATGATGAAATGTATGCCATTTTTTTTAATCCAAATCCAAATCCGTAAAATTACAATGCCAAGAGTGAATCCTTAGGTAAACTGTGGACTTCAGGTGATTATGATATATCAAGGTAGGTTCACTCTTGGTTTAAAAACAAAAAAAGTTAAACTCGGTTGAGTGATGTCAATAATGGGGGAGGCTGAGCATGTGGGGGGCCGGGGTATGTGAGAAATTCCTGTATCTTCCTCTCAATTTTGTTGTAAACCTAAAACTACCCCTCCACAGTAAATTCCTTTTTAAAAAATTAGAGATTTTTAGCAAAAGTTGAAAAATGACAATGAGCTAGGGCCAACCAGAAGCTATCTCCTTAGGCGTACGAAGTGTCCTCTGGTTTTTTAAAGTCTTAACTTTTCCATTTCATTAATGAACGTTTCCAGCCCGACCCATGCAGGATCTTGTGTTTGCAATCCCTGACTTAAAAGTGTGTGAATTTAACCAATTCTCTTACTCTCCTTTCTTTCTCAATGGTTAAAATGAGAGAGCTAATACTTCAAAGGCTAATGTGTGGTTTAGGTATCGAGTAATGACCGTTACTATGGCTATTTCTTTATTATCATTTCTGATGACTGTCAATGTGGCAAATTCTTAGGCTGGTCCCCATCATCCCCGCCTCCTGGTGTTCATATACTTGTGTGTTCCCTTCGCTTAAGTGTAGAAATGACCCGTGACTTGCTGATAACCAATAGAATATGGCCAAGGTGACAGGCTATCCATGAATATGTGACATAGGCCTATAGCATCTGTTCTGCTGGAGACTTTCTCTCTTTTGTTGGCTTTAAGAAAGCAAGAGACAATACTGAGAAGCTCCATGTCAGGAGGAATTAGAGACAGCCCCTGTGAGCTGAGGACAAGAAACTTCTGACCCAGAGAAACTGTGAGATAACGAATGTGAGTTGTTTTAAGCTGCAAAGTTTATTGTAATATTGCTGTGGAGCAAAGGATAATTAGTATATTGAGTATTATCTATTAAGTATTAATGCATATGAACTAGCAGGAAGAATATAGAAGGGAAAGTCTAGATAAGAAAAAAGTGACTTGCAGCAGATTTTTAATAATTCCAGAACAGTGATCAGTCACATAGACAAGCATCGCAAAATGTTTCCTTTCCCCAATTTCCAAGGACAGTTTGCCTCCTTTCTGATTCCCCCAAACAAACACTGCTTTTGAATGTCAACGAGAAGTTTTTTGCAAATGAGACATCCCCCTGGAAGAGATGGATGATCCCAGGGTTGGAGAGCAAAGAAGGAATCTTATTCAGTGGCTCCTAGCCAAGGCGCTTATGAAGCCAATATTTCAGGCTCTAACTTATAATGAAACACCCAGCTAAGACTTGATAAAGTGCATCGTTGGAGAAAGGAGAGAGAGAGAGAGCCAGTCCCCATCTCAAAGCTACTGTACAACCACATTTGAAGCTGCAAGTGCAGAGATTAATGGCTCCTCACAGCCACAAATACATTTTTTTTTCTCTTTGATGAGTCCTGGGGGACAGAAATCTGGTTATAATTGGATGTGTTGCAATATTGCTTTTCATTTACAATTACAGTACCTAGAAAATTAAAAATAGCATAGATTCGAGTGCAGTGGTGACTGAAAATCGTACCAGTCAACATGCCAGCAGTGGCACCTCTTCCTAGCTCCTCTCCTTTCTCTCACTTGGCACCTGCTTTGCAGGGAAATAGGTGGCTTGGGACGAGGCAGGCGCTGGTAGATTGCAATTGCCACCTTTCCTTTGGTTGATATTCATGACCGGGCAAACCTCAGCTTCTTCTCTGTGTTGTGCCTATGTCAGATTATGACATAATTACCCATGCTCAGGAATCAAGAGAAAAAAGAAAATCTAATTTCTCCTCCTTAACTCTGCCACCTCCCTTCTCACTTCTCCAAACTGGAATAAATGGTCATTCCTCAAGACCTTCATGTTTACTTGTTTCCATGACATCCTCTCTGTGATTGCGCTTACCAATGAGGGAGGCTGTCAAAGGGAATAATATATGCAACATACATTGCACTTCGTGCCCCGTGCATTGTAGGTGCTTCATCAGTGGGGTACTTCCTTCACTCCTTCCCATCACTCCCCTCCTTCTAACCCTGACCGCACTCACATTCTCACTGAAATGCTTCAGAATTCGTCCTGACTCTAATCCCGCACTTCTTAAAGCCTAAATGCGGTTTCCCGGACCGGCCGCGTCAACAGCAGCGGAGAACACGCTCGAAATGCGAACCCCCAGTCCAGACCTGCTGAATCTGAAACTCGGACAGGGAGAGCTTGCAATCTGAGTGTTCACAAGCCTCCCAGAGGACTGTGAGGCAAGCTCAACTGTGATAGATAACCACTACTCTAATCTCTTTTATTGCCTGATGGATGGCCCAGATCAATTCACTTTACGACAAATTCTAGATTCCCTGGAATTGTTTTTTAAAAAGCAGAAGGCCAGCTGTCAGAGCTGAGAAATCTATCTGAGAAATTTCTCTTGCTACATATGGGTTGTGAGAGGCCTCAGTTCGAATATTAAATATACCTTATTGATGAGTTACTCTCTAGCTCCACTCAGTGGATCTTTCACATCTATACATACCTGCATTCAAAGGTGTGCTGGTGTCGAACAACCGGCTCTCTGGGAATAAGGTGCGCTGGTGTGTAGCATTCGCCAATTGCCAGGCTGTAAACACTCCCACCGAGGCCTATGTCAGGCTACCAATATGACATCACCATATGCAGAGTCGGGAAAGGACACACGCAGTTGGCTCTTGCAAACCAGCACCAACTGTTTCCAGCACCTCCCTGTCTGCTTTCCAACTAGAACCAGCATTACTTATTTTGGTAGAGAATGTCTTCACCTTCTTTGGTATTGCCCCCCAAGGGCCCTGCCTGGGGAGGAGAGGATGTTTAAGCCTCATTACTTAGGGGAGTAGGACACTTGACTCTCTCCAACAGTTCTGTCCCTTCTGTTTGTGCCAACTCCATGGGAGGAGGACTTGCTGTGACTGGATGGGGACAGCTTGAGACAGTCAGCAGGGCATATTGGAATAGTCAGCAGGATACAGTGACAAAGCTAGGAGCCAGCTAGGCCCTTCTTATTTCTCCTCTGTGCCCGTGCAGGCCGGGTCCCCCTCCCACTTCTATTTCTCTTTCTCTGTCATGAGGCAAGAAAACAGAGCAGCACCTGTCTTCTCTTCCAATGGCTGGTAGAGTCTAGGGTCCTAGAGTGGCTCACATGCCCAGCCATTATGTATTCTAGGGAGTACAGTCCAGGAAGCCCTCTTGGACTCCCATAATTGGACACACCTATAAGAGAAGTCCATTTCTGTGGGGACAGAGGAAAGACGGCACCAGGCACTGTGTCCACCACTAAGGCAGACTGCAATTCACTTCCCCCTTGACCATTGTCCTTGGTGTGGGGAAGGGGGAAGGTGGCAACTTGAACCACAAACCTTGAAACCCTAACCTCTAGCTCATTGTTTAGAAAAGAGCAGGACCCTAGCCAGTGTAGCTCAGTAGGTTGTAGTGTTGTCCCATAGACTGAAAGGTCATGGGTTTAATTCCCAGTCAGGGCACATACCCAGGTTGCAGATTCAATCCCTGGTCAGGGCACATATGAGGAGGCAACGAATCATTGTTTCTCTCTCATATCGATGTCTCTCTCTCTCACTCCCTCTCTCTCTCTCGCCCTCTCTCTCGCCCTCTCTCTCTTCCCCCCTTCCTCCCTCTCTAAAAACAATGAAAAAATGTCCTCAGGTGAGGATAAAAAATATATATTAAAAAAAAAAAGAAAAGAGCAGTACTTTGTTCTTTATGACATAAGAAGAGCCTGGGTTTGGTGTCAGATAGTCCTGAGTTTAAATCCCACCTTACCACTGATAGACCAATGGCTCTTGAGCAAACACTCAACCTCTCTGAGCTTCTGTTTCGTCTATAAAATGGTAGTAGTAAGAGCAATTTCAGAAGGATCTGAGTTGAATGAGATGATGTACATAAGACAGATAGATGGGTGCCTGGTAGATAGTGGGTGCTCAATAAATGAGACACGTTATAAGCTTTGTTTCATGGTGTCTTGAGCCAAAAGGCTCAAGTTCAGCCCAGCGTCTTAAGTTCAGCCCTGTAAGAGCTCCTCAGCTGGCCCTGTATGAGATCCTGTATGTCTCCCTGTCAAATCCCTCCCCAAGAACAGCAGGCCCTGTAAGGGGCAGGGGGGCCTCCCACAGTAGTCTGCCCAGTCCCACATGGTATCTTCAATACAGACCCCTCCATCCCCAAGCCCAGCCCGTGAAGGCCAAGTTATCCTCTACATAAAATAATCTACAGTCAAGGGGCCATTCTCTCCACCACCTAGCAGACCTCTTTCAGGAAAGTTCAGGAAAGGCCAGGTTCCCTGCCTCCCTTTCAAAGGGCCCTACAAATCAACGGATGTGACTGAGCATTTGTTTCAGTACGCCTGACACTTAAAGACATCCTTACATAAGGATGGGCATGGCCAGGAGCCAAGAAGGAACCTCAAGCATGGGTAAGATACATTCTGCTGCTTCTCACTAAATATGCACAGGAATCCCCTGGGGATCAGGTTAAAAAACGGACTCTGATACAAAAAACCTGGGGCCGGACCTGACATTCTTCATTTCTATCAACTCCAAGGTGAGGCCAATGCTGTAGGCTCACGGGTTATACTTTTAGTGGCGAAGTATCAGACCGTGATGAGATTGCTGTCTGGGAAACTGAGGAAACGCTGGCCTGCGGGGTATAAAGCCCCAGTCGGCTGACTTCAAAAGCCAGTGAGGTTCTCTAACACCTTATTGCAAAGGAAGCATTTAAAAAATGAGAAAAGTTTGGCTCCTGACTATGTAAAAAATTTAGGGAGATAAAGCTAAGCTTATTTGTATTTTTATATTTCTATCTTTAAAAATTATTGGTAGTGTGCAAATGCCATCCTTTCCTTTTATGACTCCATGCTTTTGTCACCGCGACATAATCCAGTCATAAGTTATAGGTATTGTGATTTTGAATTTAATAGAATTTTCTTTTATGTTATAATTATGCTTAGAGGGATATGCAAAATCAATATATCATGCTTTTTTATTGGTTAGTGTTTAAGTACATTTGTTCATTTGACTACACGCTGATTGCTTTCTTAAATATAATCTCTTGCAATACTATTTTTCTCTACCGCACGCAAAATATTTTAGGCCATAAAATTTTGTGATAAATAGTAACTCTTGTTAGAAACCAATGCATCAGCAATTCCTTTGAAGAGTTTCTTAAAATTGACTCTTCAAAAATGCTATAATGCAGTTGTGCCTATGTGACATCAAAAACATCTGTAGCAAACTGTTTTAAACAGTCTATAGTGAGCAGGGTCTTAGGATAGTTACACATCTGAAGACACAGAAGAAAAAGGACCCTGGCAAGTGACTGATTTTCACTTCACAGCTTGTCCGCTCGTAAAGATGGGGACCATACCGAAAAACAAAGCAGGAGTTAAACATCCAAAGGTGAGTAAGAAGCCAGCAAAACCATGAAGCACCCAAGCATCCCAAAGAAATTTTAGTCCAGTTCGATCTAATTAGCAGCAACCTCCAATGGAATCCAGACCAGAGCTAGAAACAGAGGTGAAAATACCGCCAGGCCTGTTCTACATCAGAGATGATGATACTGTCAAGTTTAAGGCAGAACTTGGCTAATTCTGTTGCGGTGTGCCCCAAATTGAAAAGGTAGAACTGATTATTTCAGAAAGCAGGACTCCACTGTGAGGGACCCCCAGATATATCAGATAACTATGGTCATACTAATGCTGCCTAACCAACACTCCCCACCCCATTCCACCCCCCCACCCCCAAGCAAAATCTCAGTGACTTACAAAAACAAGCATTTATTCCTGTGTTCATAGGCCTGTGGGTTGGATGGTTTGGCTGATCTAGGCTACAACTAATGAGTGCCTTGGGTCCAAACTCTAAGTTCCTTCAATTTAGGTTTGCTCCAGGGCCCCAAACTGAAGGAGCAGCGGTTTCATGTCACTACAATGTGAAAGGACAAGTTCTGCTATCTATATTGCAAGCCTCTACTCATGTGACAAGCTCTAAAATCCCACTGGCCAAAGCAAATGATGTGGCTGAACCCAGAGTCAAAAAATGGAGTCAAGGATTGAAGAACTGGGACCACTAATATAATCTACCATACTAGATACACCAGTGTTTCTCCATCTTATTTTCATTGCCACACCCCCAATCAGCCTTTCTAGACTTTTTCCCTAACCTACCCTCCTGCCATGAAATGTTAATACCACAGACACCCTGGATAAAAGTTTTCGTACTGCGTTTATATATACATAAAAGCATAAGATTTATTTACACACCCCCAAAACCAGGATTTGTCCCTTGGAGGCAATAGTGTCCTGTTGAGAATGCGAGAGATGTGCTTTACCAGAAGCAAAAGCGAAGTCCCCTCATTCATTCCCACCCAGTGTTGCAATTTGAACTCACCTCCAAGGCTTTATGGGAAGAAGAAACCTGCCACACATTTTTACTCCCAGTCAGCTCGTCGTACACACCTACTCAAGTGCCCTGCGACCTGGTTCTCACGTTGACGTGCACCATTTTTGTTTAAAGAAATCATCTTATTTTATGTAGGAAAACCTCTCAAATGCAGCAGAAGTGTTATTGTCAGTTTATCCAAGTTTTATGCAAACATGGCCTCTCGAACAGCCAGCAAATCGGAACACTGACCCTACAGTTGCTACCAAGATCCTGGCTGCAGCTGGAAGTGTCGTCTTCTATTAGGGTAAAGAAAGTTTGCAGCTAACTTCAGAGCATGCTGCAGATGCCTACCGATGTTACTAGCTTAACATTAGAACCTATTTCCCCCTTAATAAAAGCACTGCCATTTTTCACATTAAATGCAACAGTGATTAATGTGCCTACAAGCACATCACAGAGGCAGTGAGAGATGGCTCTGCATCAATTGGGAATCGGAGTCAGCAGCTAGTGACAAATCCCTAAAAGATAACAATGGTTAAAACAAATTCAGGGTTTATTTTTTCATACATAAAAGAAGCCCAGAGGTATGCAGACCTAGGCTAGAAGTAGACAGACATCATGAAATTAAGCTGCTTCTTTCTTTCTACACTGTTATCCTTAGTATATGGCTTCCAGCCTCAGTGTTGCCTCATGGTCAAAAAATGACTGGTAGAGGTCCAGGTGTCACATCCCTGTACCAGGCAGAAAAAAAGGAAAGTTGAAAAGGCAAAGGGTGTCCATTTCAGCTGATTCCATTGAGTTCATTTATTTTAGGTGCTACTGATGTTATTTCTGTGTACCATCTAAAATTATCTCATGTACTGTGGGAGGTACATGTACCACACTTTGGCCACAAGTACACGGGCGCACTGTTGTCACTCTTGAGCCTGTCTGCTCTGAAACCCCTCTATTCCCCTTATGGCAGTGTCCTTCATTTTCCCCAAGGCCACCCACGCAAAGCCTGCAGTTACTCTATTGTGACATTCTTTATTGAAGACCTGGGTCAAATGGAGAAGGAAATTTCAATTTAGGAAGGAAAAGTTTAAAGTCCTCACTGTGAGGGCTTTTCTTTGAGTTACAAAAGAAAGCCATGTAAAAACACTCACCTTTCACAAGGAGCAAATCCTTCAGGTGCCACCCTCCCTGCTCTTGATGTAGCTTACCCAAACAAACGGCATGTCCGCAATTCTGCCCCAAACTTTTTCTCCAGATCTCTCTGTTCAAATCTTTATCACCTTTCTGGGAAAGTGGGAAGGAGAGCCACTGATTTCTTAAAAAGAAACCACCCCCCCCCCCCCCCCCCCCCGCCACAGACTTCCCTCTCGCCACTTTGCAATGCCCTAAGGCTGAGTCATTTTGCAAGTATGGAAGAATCTGCTAATTGCCTCACAATTTTCACTTCCTTTCTTCTCCACCAAAAGAACCTCAGTTTTAGTTCATGGGGCAATGTGATCAGCAGAAGGAGTTATTTCCTGGCCTCTCTTACCACCAGAGCTAGTCAATACTAAACAATATGTCATTAGATGGAGTTTCCAGGGAGTCTCCTTACAGAAGACTGATTGATCTAGATGTAATTTTCCTTTTCCACTTTGCTTTCATTCACCTGCCTGGAAAAGTTGATGTGATGCCAAAAGTTCCAACAGCCATTTTTAACTATGAGGTACTTTGCCTACAATGGCCTATGTTTTAGTGAAGCCAAACGATATATAAGAAATATCGTTCCTTGACGACCCTGAAGGCGTACTATCAGTTCTAAACTCTTACCTCTGAAAAAGAGAAATAAATACTTCCCTTCATTAAGCCACTTCATTAAACCAGATTATTTTGGTTTCCTTGTATATGCCTCTGCTGAACCTTATCCTAACTGATGCAGCAGCCCGCAGGTTTGAAAGACTTCATTCCGAATACGGGTGAATTCACTAGCTCGGTGGCTCTCTGGGCATGCATCGGAGCCACTGGTTGGCTTGTTAAAGCACAGAGCTTTGGGCCCCATCCCTAGAGTTCCTGATTCGGTCGTTCCAAGGGAAAGCTGAAGGGTCTGTGCTTCTAACAAGGCCCACGTACGGCTGACGCTGATGCTCTGGGGACCACACTTTGAGAAATGTTAAACTGGCTCATTCCTGATTCATTTGGATAAATTTTCTCCCTACGGACTGTGAAGAAAACAAGCCACTTGGAACTGAGTCATTCTCGTTTTTTTCTTTCTGCCTTTTTGGCCCAAGAATTCTTTTCCCAGCCATAACAAACTGTACCTTTTGCCTGATTTTTTTTTCTTTTTTGGCAGCCTGTCCCTCCAAGTCTACTATTGTAAGACGCTTGCTAACTTGCTAACATGGACTTTTGGTCCTGGCAGAGGTCCATGCAATTAGTGTAAATCCACAATTTGTGAGCACTTTATCCTTTCTATTTCCTACCTCCCTTTGACCTTTAATGCCAGTGTTTTCACGGACAACAGCTCAAAATTGTGTTGCAAAAAGAGTTTTTTTGTGTTTATGGTTTTCGATTTTGCTGTTTTATTTTGTATTTTAGCATAGCTGTATATTTCTTTTCCTCTAACACAGTATTTTGATTCATTATCGCCATAGCAGGCTAGTTTACTCACGGTCAGACATGAATTTTTTTCTTCAGAGCCTTTCCAGTTGACCTTACACATTCTTCTCTTCTAAGGGCATTAAAACCGATGATATTGTAATATATCACTTGACAGTTTTTTTATCACCCAGCATCCATTCTCCTGTATTTTCATGATAACATTCTGGTTTCCACTTAAAAATTACCTCCCCTCCCTCTCAGCCCTTCCCTCACAGTGGAACCTGTGACCCAGCCATAGCCAATCAGAGCTCATATTCATCTTGTTTTGAGCTAAATTGTGACCCCTCCCCAAATTCATATGTTAGAGTCCTAACCCTTAGAACCTCAGAATGTGACTGTATTTGGAGATAAGATCTTTAAAGAAGTAATTAATTTAAAACGAGGTCATGATGTGGGCCCTAATTCAGTGCGACTAGAGCCTTGTAAGAAGAGGAAAGTTAGCTGCCGACATGTAGAGAAGGAAGACTGTATGAAGACAGAAGGAGAAGCCAGCCATCTACAAGCCAAGGAGAGAGGACTCGGAAGAAACCTACTATAACTTCAGTCTCATACTTCTTGCCCTAGAATCATAAGACAATAAAAGACTCAGGTTTCATTATGGCAGCCTGAGAAAACAAATACACCCCTGGCCCTGCAGTTGGCAAATTTCTGTCTATAAAGGTTCAGTCACTAAATATTTTAGATTTTGTGAGTCACACAGGCTCTGTTACAGTGACTCAGCTCTGCCATTGTAGCATCAATGCAACCACAGGCAACACTTAAAAATCAATGGGTATGACTGCGTTCCAGTAAAACTTTATTAACAAAAATAAGCAGGTTGCCCTTGGACAGTGATTTGTCATCTCCTGCCCTAAATAATTGGTTTAGGAGAAGGTCTCTGACTGAGTATGCGGCCGATCAGCATGATTCTATTCCTCTAGCCAGAATTTTTCAGTGTCCAGTGACAGTGATTCTCAGAGCTTGCTCCAAGAATGAAAAGACACTCTCTTTTTTAGTGAAGAGAATGTGCAGGTACAACTGTTGTTCGCAGAATAAAATCCAAAGTCTTTTGTATGACTCCAAGGCATCCTGAACTTGAGGCACACACCTGCCATCTTTCATCTCTTTACCAGGGACCAAAATCCAGTAGATGCATGTAAATGCCTAAAGAACAAATAAGCGGTAATCAACAATTTAATTTTTTTTATTTTTTAAATGTCAAATATTTTTATTAAAATCAAGTTCAGTGTTGTGTTATAATAATGTAAAATGCAATGCTTAAATGGAAAATGACATTTTAAATTAAAGACGTGCTTTCAAAAACTTAAGTTAACAGATTTTCATTCTGAATGACTTTAAGCAGACTTAACTATTCTAACAGGCTAATGGTTTTTTTTTAACAATTTAATTTTTTTAAATGAATGGTTAGACCAAGTCAACTAGGGAACTATCAATCGCACTACTTGAAAGCAACCTAAAGTAATACATCATGCTGTATTTACCTGGCATTGATGTAATAGGAGTTTTAAAAGAATACCAACACCCTGGGGAAAATGCAAGAGGGAAGCCATTTATCTAGATTTTTCTGAGAATGCCCAGAAAACACATCTGGTCAGTAATAAAGGAGATTCGGGGCTAGCTGAATTTTTTTCCTCTAACTAAGTTAAGGCATTTTAATTTATATCTTCAACAAGATAATTCAACATAGCTTCCCAGTGTGTGTCAGATGGAAGAAAACATCAGAGTTTAAAAAATTAAAAATTGAAAATCAGGAATTATTTTTTCAGATTAATATTTATTTCTATGTAGTAATTATTAATGAAATGAGGTGCAAGCTGCCTTGGGTCAAACAGGTCTTGGGGCTGGTGTCAGAGCAGACCAAGTTATGCTATAGTAATACCTAATACCAAAATCTCAGGGGCTTTAAACAAGTTTATTTCTTGTTTCATCCTCCATGTTGTAGCTGCTTCCATTTGTGGCACTTCCACTTCAACAGATACTTCGCTCTAGAGGGAGAAAGGACATGGGAGAGTCACACACTGGGTCTTAGCTGCTTTCACCCAGGAGCAACAGATAACTTCTACTCCCACCCAGTCCATTGGCCAGAACTAGTTACATGATTTTGTCCACAGCAGGAGGCTGGGAAATGTAGTCTGTTAGGTGTCAAGGAAGTGGCTGGGGGAAGGGAAATAATGACTATCGAATGGGATACCTTCAAGAGAGAATAAAAAGAGGCAAGAGATTTCTTTCCTGCAAATCAATGAGGATGAAGCAGAAAGGAATAAGGGATGCACATAAGTGAAACAGAGGAGACAATTCAGGTGCTACGCAGTTCAGCTGTTCTTCAAAATACACCTGTATACCAAAGCCTGCCAATGACACTGTTCACTGGCCTGTAGTATAAGGTGAAAAACAAGGAACATGTTATTATAAAGCTAAATTGGCAATTTGGTCCTTCATAGTTGCTAAGTTGAGAGTAGTGAATGCCCTTCCTACATTTTTTTGGTTTTAAAATGGCATTGCTTTTGTGAATTGATAGTGATCAAAGTTAGGAATTGCTTACCTAACGTCCTCACTTGGCAAAATAAAAGCCCATACCATTCCCCATTTTTTTTTAAAGGTACTGGGTCCAACTGTAAAATAAAATTCTTGGGACCATTGGTCTAATTAATGGTTGTGCCTAGATCTTGTTTTAGCTGTCCAAGGAAAGGTACCTTTTGAGCCCCTACTCCGTACCATTTAGCATATATACATTCCTTCATTCTTCCCTTACAACAATAAAGAGGAAGGTATTATTATCCCAAATTTACAGTAAGGTAAGAAAGACTCAGAAGAAACTGCTCCTGGTTATAATTTCTCAGTTGTTCTACTTTTTGACCCTATTTTAGAAAAAAAACAACAAAACACCCTTATTCCATATCATTCCTGTGGTTCGTCTTCTCTGATTGAACCCTGGCTGATACACACAGGGATCCTCATCTCAGGGTCTGATTCTAGGAAATCTGCTTTAAGACAAAGTGCTTAAACAATGGGCTAAATGATTTACCAAGGCCACATGGTTAATTAAGGCAATGTTGCATCTCAGTCCAAATCTGAGTGACCTAAGTCCATGTTCTGTCCCCAAAGCACACTGCCACTTGAGATACTGAGCTACCCCAAAGCAGTGAATTAAGAGAAACTTCTGGGTCACACTCGCCTGGTGCATCTTAGTAGAAATTCCTCCAGGTGTATAAGAATGATATTTAATACTTAAGTCCATTAATTAGGCACACACTGCCTGTATAGTAGCCACAAGAACAAGTCACCTTTGCAGAGAATAACACAGAAGCGCATCTGAGAGCAGAAACTGACTAATTCTCAGCACAGGTGTTCTTGTTGAATATTGATAGCTGGTCTGAAGTCAAAATAAAGTATCTCTGGCTCTTCCTACACCAGCAGGTGTTTCTCACTCCTGGTGCCCAAAATGTATGTGCCTTCTAGACTGTAAAAATAGACACCTCTCACATTTCTCTATAGGAACTCTTAGAAACAAACAACATTTGGAAAGCGGCATAACCTTATAAGAAGTTCTTCCACTTCTGCAAGGGATTTGCTAAGTGTGATGTGTGAGCATAGATATTTGTATATTCATAAATTTCTAGTGCTGATGCACTTAAAATTCACTGTTCCTGAGAAAGAGGGGAAGAGGCAGGACAACTGTAAATAAGCACTGCTTTTTTTGAGAGTTCTTCACTAAACAGATGTGTAAATATCTAAATTACTTTATGTTGTTAACACCCTAAATATGATGAATTAAGATTAAAATATCAAACTTTGGGTAAGATATTGTAAACTTTTAACTATCCCTCTTATATTTAGACTTTCTCAGTAGATGAAAATAAGTTCTACAGATCATAATTTATTTTAGAACTACTGTTATTCTGACTTCAAAAAAACACAGAATATGTTTTCCTTTGAGTGCTCTGTAACTTGGGACTTATAATCCACCGTCATAAAATATCACAGATCATATTATTCATAGGCAATATTTTGATAAAATAGTTAACTAAGTGATGCAAAGATTTGCTTCCTTAAAATTATGATTCATATGCGAGTCCTATAAGAAAGATATTAAATCATATGAAATAAGAATTACCCTAAAGATCAGAGGAAACCATAAATTAAAAATAATTTTCTAAAAGAAATGGACAGAATTTGTAAAATACTTTTTATCTATCTATAGACATATTGATAGATTGATAAAGAGAAAGAAAGAGAGAAAGAAAAAAAGTATTTGCTATGAAACAAAAGTAGGGAGTGAAAAGAGATGAAGACAAAAAAGCAAAAGCAAAAAGGCCAAATAAAAATATTTTTTTTTAACTTAAACTCTAATAGAAGAATTAAAATCCACATTGGAGATAATTTAAAGCAGAAAAGACACTGTAGAAAACTGTTACAGGAAAAAACTTGAAAAACCCTCAAAAATATCTGAGGAAGAAAAAGAGCAATGAAAATCTTTGAAAGATACATGTACAAAAGCAGTAATCA
Organism: Mormoops blainvillei; assembly: GCA_004026545.1. Classification (NCBI taxonomy): domain Eukaryota; kingdom Metazoa; phylum Chordata; class Mammalia; order Chiroptera; family Mormoopidae; genus Mormoops; species Mormoops blainvillei. The sequence continues at coordinate 58,455 of PVJD01007277.1, read as the reverse complement.
ATAACCATTAAAAAAATATCAGATATAAGACCAAACATGTTTGTTATGACAATAAATATAAATGGGTTACATTTCCCTGTCAAATAGTTAGGAATTTCAACAAGGTTTTAAAAAATAAAACTCAATTTTGCTTAAACTATACACACCAAAAAGGAAGATTAAAATAATAGAGGACCATGTCCAGGTGGGACAGTTGGTTGGAACGTTGTCCCTATACTAAAAGGTTGCAGGATCAATCCCTGGTCAGGGCACATACCTAAGTGCAGCTTCAATCCCCAGTCAGGGCATGTATGAAAGGTACCCAATTGATGTGTTCTCTCTCACATTGATGTCTCTCTCTCGTTAATAAAAACATATCTTCAGGTGAATATTAAAAAATAAAATGAAATAAGGAAAATCTATCAGGCAAATACAAACAAAAAAATGAAGTATGAGTGAAAGGAAAAAGTAAGTGAGAATTCAGATCTATGCACAGGTACTTGGACAGGGTGTACTGAAGGCATCTTGTACTGGCTCACAGAGCTGATTGTACACATCCCTTCCCACCTCTACATTTGGTAACATCACATTGTTTTTGGAGAGCTGGCTTACCTGCACACCATTTTATGTGCTTTTCACTCCACTCCTCAACATCTCCCAGTTTTATGAATATAATTTGCCCTTTTAGATCCTGGTTATTACCATTAAAGAACTTAATTAATTATGATGCTTAATTGTATGTGTCAACTTCACTGGCCCCTCGGATACCCTGATATTTGTTCATTATTGTGGAAATCTCTACAAGGGTGTTTTTATATGAGATTAACATTTTAATCAATGGAATATAATGGAGTACCCTCTGTAATGTAGAAGGGCCTAATCCAATCAGCTGAAGGCTTGAATAGAACAAAAAGAATGACTTCCTCCCAAGTAAGAGGGAAACCTCCAACAGGCTACCTTTGACTTCAACCCCACGATCGAGTCTCCTGGATCTTGAGCCTGAAGACCCACACTGCTGATATGAACTTGCCAGTCTCCATAATTACGTGAGTCATCTCCTTAAAATAAATCTCTTTCTTTATATATGCACATCTGTTTTCCTGGAGAACCTCGATTAATACATGTATACATTGTGTTCTTCTCTTTAAAGATTTTATAGCATTTAAATTGTTTTATAGCTGTATTAGCAACAATTATTTAGATTTAATGTAAGCAGTTATACCATGAATTCCACGTTCTTAATTTCTTTAATGTACTTCTTAGTTGTCTGGAATAGGATGGTAAGTATTTTCAAGAAGAGTATGTCAAAGGTACACTCTGATCATGTCTGAGGTTGTTTTTCTGTTGCATTCTCACCTGAACAGCAGAGGAGCCAAGTATCACAATCTAAATTCAATAGCTTTCCTGCTCCAAAGTCTGTACAACGTGTTCTATCGTCTTTGATGATCAGCTTTGCAGATAAGAAAAATATTAGCCTTATTTTTCCTTAATAAATAGTCCTTTATTCTGTCTCAATACTCATTATCTTCTTTTCCTTCTCCTTAAAAATTTCATTTCATCAGAATAGTCGTGTCATCCTTCTGCAAACCCCGTTTACTGACACCTCTGAAAAAAATCGAGCATAACACCCCCTTAGCCTGGGTGCTATATGGGGTATACTCTGTTAGCTGGTTTTCATTAGTTCATTTTGCCCACACTCAGTAAACCATAAATTTAACACCTAAGTCCTTATGCAGCTAAAAAAGATAACTTCTATTATTCCTTTGAATTATTCCTTCTCTATATGTTGTTTATTCCCTATGAAATTCTTCTCTTCTTCTCCCTCTGTTCTACAGTTCTTTTATCTTTTCTTATGTTGATATTCATGATTTTATCCTCTTCCTCTTGGTTTTGGAAAATTTTTTTTACCTTTATCTCCCACTTCACTGAATCCATTTTCTGCAATAGATGACCTACCAATAGACAATTGTGTCCACTGCAGATTTTAATTTACCTGCCATATATTTTTTCTCCATACAATCCTAACCAATTCTACCTCTTTCCTCCTTAAGACAATCTGCAAATGTAGTATTTACGAATGTAATGTTCCAAAGAATTGTGTTAAAAAATAATTTAGAACTATTCTAAACTTTATTTTCCCATTTCTTGAAGTATCTCTAGTTCACAAGGCAACTTTTGTTCTGATTACTGAGTTTGCGCCCACTCACATGAAATCTGATACTCTACCCTGTGTCAGCTGGCTTTGCTCATGAGTTAGTACCTCTGTGGTGATGGGCAGCAACCTGCCCTTGTATGTGGGGCTAGTGATGCGTCTGTCAGACTTAGAGTTTGAGTTAAAACATAATTCACCCCCTCCTTGTTCAATTTTAGGTAGCCTTTCCCCCATCTCTTTCCTTCTCCTAACCCTGTAAGGGAAACATCTCCTAGAGAATTAAACTCTTCATTCTTGCTCTATTAGAGAAGAAAACCGTTTACCCACGAGCCCTCTCCACTCTGTCCCTAACATCTGTCCCTCTTTCTCCTGATAATGAGTGTTTTCCTCTCTCACCTGCAACAAGCCTCTTCCCCCGAGTCCAGTCAACACGTGATTTTGAGTCATGTATTTCTTTTTCAAGAATTTGCTACAGAAATACACTGCTATTCCCTAGACCTTATCAGTCATTATTCCTGCAGAGATGAAGTACACCCCAGAGGGATGTTTTGTTTTTCGGAAAAATGATGTGGGATAATTTAGAAGCTATTAATTAGCCTTGAATCATTTTGGAGTCTTTTAAATTCTTTATCTGATGAGATTAGGGACCCAAACTAATTTTATGGGAAGGTAAATTATTTCCTTCACCAAAATAAAGAAGCAACTGTTCACATCCCAAAAAGAATGGTTAACACTATCTACATTTGTGGAGTTATATTTGGGAATAGATTAGATAGACTGCATGATTTATTACCGATTCCATCAAGATGGAAATCTGTATTTATGCAAGTCAATTAGAACAAAAATAATCAAGCATCCCAATTATTATGTTTACAGAAATCAAGGTTAAGTTTTTGCAGCTGTATTCACACATACTCTATATGCTATATATTAGCAAAGCACAAACTCATTGATCTTATTATATATAGATCAGTACAATAATATATGAGTATGTGTGCATTTGTATATATGTACATATATATGTATACATATATTCTAAAAATGCATCTATATTTAAGCCAAATTGAACCTTTGCATCTATCTTCAGTTCCTTCCCTTGGATTTATTGCTTACTCAAAATAAATTCCATAAATAAAATCCATAAAGTTGATATGCAGTTTCCATTTATTTTATTGCAATCTTCTTTCTTCGGAACTATAGTGATTTTGCTGGGAAAAGAGTTGAGGAAAAGTTTCATTTTAATATATTTTCTTTACTTAATTTTAATAATATATTTTAACATGCAACTGGCATTAGGAACAAATTGTGTGGTGAATAAAAAGCTTGGAGGAGAAATATGTGTTTTCTCAGAGTGCTGACAACTTGATATGAAATATAGCTCATTGAAGCTACAGCTCACAGTAACAAAATTACCTATGTACGGTCACATGACATCTGTGGTTACCGAATTGCTCTGCTCCTGCAAGAATCTTCTTCATTCCAAAACATCCTTCTCCTAATATTTACTGAGCTCTGACTATGCATCAGATTAATTCAGTTAATCTTCACACAATCTCGTGAGTTATATTTCATTTCTGTATACCCATTTTACACATGAAAAATGTCCAAAGCTCAAAAAACTTGTCTGCGGCGATACGGTTGGTAAGATACAGAAGCAGAGCTCAAAGACATGGCTCTCTGATTCCAAAGCCTATAATTTTTGCCACCGCATTGAGCTGAAGTTCCTTGAAATGGGGCTTCCTTGGCTACCACAAGTACACCCCACAGATACACTGCTATAGACTTTCAAAAAGGTGCCACATCTGGCATGGTAGCTATGTTCCAGTTACCTATCACTGCGTAACAAATCATAACAGTACCTTAAAACAATAACACGTTTATCTTGCTCCAATTCTGGGGCCAGCTGGGCTCATCTAAGCAATTCCCATTCGTCATCTCTCATGTGGTTACAGTTAGTTGGCGACTGGGGCTGGGGTCATCACAAAGTCTTTTTGCCTCACATGTCAGTCCCCTGAGCTGGGAACAGACATGTGAGACAAAAAGGGCTGAAATGTCTAGGATTCCTTAAGGAAGTTTCAGTCTTTCTCTCTCTCTCTCTCTCTCTGTCTCTCTCTCTCTCTCTCATCCGTGTGTGCACACACACACACATTCTCCAAGTAGTCTCTCTACATGGTAATTTTGGCAGAGCCAGACGTTACATGGCAACTGAAGGCTCCCAGAGTTGAGTGTTCCAAGAGACACCAACAGGGCCCTTACTAAACTAACCTGGTAAGTCACACAACATCATCACTTCTGCCACACTTCATTAATCCAGGCAGTTACAAAGTTCCTTCCAGACTCAAGGACGGGGCTCTGGGTGGCACCTACTGATGGAAGACTGTCAAACAGTTTGCAGGCAGGCTTCAAAAGCAACACACACTACAATCAGGGCTACTACTGTGTTGAGTTTGCAATATTCACTCTCACTCACCATGACGCACCTGACTTTGTGGGGGACAGACCAGTGAATTAAATGAGGTACGATGAGTATGGCTACCCCTGCAATATTGGTTTTTATTTACTACATGGCTAGAGTGAAGGAAGGGGGGGCACTTTTTGCTGCTGGCCTGCTCCCACTATGATAGTGTTTACCCCACAGGCCAAGGAACAATCGTGGGGTTCTGCCAACCACCAAATGTCCATTCCACTTACATGTGGCTAGGCCCAGGAAGGAGAAGTGACCTTGGGCAAGGCGGCCGTCATCAGCTGAGAGCAAGTTTTAGAGAGGGACTCAGATGAGAATTGTTGGCCTTCAGTGCTTCTGGCAGATGGAAATGAATGCACTAGTTTTGACTAGACAGTGAGGCGGGGGATCTGGGTAGCGCAGCACAGCCTCCACTGCACTGACTGACCTTCATGCTCTTTGATAATAACATTCATGGCTGAAAAGTCAAGGATTTATCTGGAAGTGGCATGGAAGATAAAAAGAGAAAGAATATCAATTAGTTTCTTTTTCTCCCGACTGGATAGAGAACTAAACTTTAGATTCATTTATCATAGTCACTTGCATGAGTGAGCCATTCCACAGCCTCGATCCTCCCAAAGAAACAATATAGAAACTATTGCTCCTTTCTGTTATTCCAAGCAGTTGTCTTAAACACCAGGGTGACAGCGATGGTGAGGGGAGGTTAGGGGGCAAACCAGCAAAAAGGAAAAAGGACTCATGGATGTGGTGATTGTTGGGGGAGGAGTTATAAGGGAATTAAATGGTAGGGGAAAAAATACGATAAAATTTAAACTTATTTCCTGTTCTGAGTGTCGATGCTATATATCTTATCTTCCCGTGAAGGCAAAACTGGGTAATGATTACCTCTATGTTAAATAATTATCAATTCCAGTTTTGAAATGAGCTAACATTGAATTTCCTAAGTCTATTTTTCTGTGGAGAAAGCATTCTCCCCAAGGCATTTATTAGAAAAATATAAGTAGCAAACTCCAAATCAAGCATCTCAGAGGTCAAGAAAGGACCAGACTTTTAACCAAAAATTTAGTGCCATATATAACTGATTTCTTTTTTATTGAATTCAATTTTATTTATGTTAATCTCATTTAATTTTTAACCATATGATTCAAACAATTAAAAGATAAACAATGGGAATAAATTTTCCTCTTGCTCTCATTCCCATCTGTTCAATTTCTACCAAAAGAAAACCAAGAGTCTTAGCTTCTTCCATATGCTGCCAGGTTTTCTTTATGTATATTCAAACATAAATCTATATGCACAAAAAGTATCTTATACATCATTCTGCACTTTGCTGCTTTATTCACTTAACAAAATCAACTGTTTCTAATTAATGAGAAACCACTGGGTTTAGGGACAGAGGTTGCAGCAAAATATTATTACTTAGGATTTTTTTGATAATCATAGTATCATTGTATGTATGTTTGGGATGATACCCATTACTTATAATTTATATATTTAGTTGTGCATACATACTCCACTCTGATGACAAGGTCCTACAATTAAAATTAACACAATTTGTTTCCTTTTGCTATTAAGTCACAGATCACTACAAGCTACGTGGTCCGATAACCAGACCCAAATATTGCCTTCTTCCACCTGTGCTCCTTTACCTACCTGTGCTTCTACAACACTGTAGGTAGAACCACATTTCGAGGCAACGTCAAGCATCTAAATTGAAGTCCCCTTGTGAACAGGATGCCCAGAAAAAGGCCCCCCATCACCTCCACATTGCTCTTCCCCCAACAAGATCCTCTAACCCCAAATCAGGCAAATACTTGTAACAACAGCACCATCAGTGCCTCCTGACAAAGACGGACAGCTCTTAGGGTACTGTCATTTACAAGGCCAAAGCTCTTTCCCAGGGCAGGCTTCGGGCACGTGCAGTCATACAGGGCCCCCTGCTCCGAAGGGCCCTGGGTTTAGTTGACTGCTCTGCTGTTACCATCGTGAAATTCACCATCATTTTTTAACAAGATGCCCTGCATTTTCATTTTGTGCTGACCTACACAAATTACGTAACCGGTCCTGTTCTCTACCCCTTCTCAGAAGACATTCTAAGAGGGAGGATGCAGCAAAGGAAAAAAGAATGTCCCCATAAATCCTTAAATAAGGAAATACATGCTTCACAAAACTTGCCTGACTTAAGTATTATTTTCCCCATGGGAGAGCCTCCTTGGGCTGCTCATAAGTCCCTAGAAAAGGTTAATTGCCTAACCCATTAGAAAAACCACCATTTTCAGAAAAGCCTGCTTGTTGTTGCAAAGAGAGGCAAGTAATTAGTTTTCATGTTCAGCTTCATTCTTACTTTTTTTTTCTCTTCTGTTAATGATGAATGGCTTGTCAAACAGTAAAAATATTTTTATTTTAATTACAGTCATCAAAAGTCCTTATTTCCAAGAGAAAAGATTAGTTTAATGATTAAATTCCCTCAGCTTCCATGAGGAATCATTAGTTAACCAAATACTAAGTCTTCTCTCAGTGGCATTGGGACGCAGGTGACGTCATGGTCAGAGAATTCATGTACGCGGTCCACATCCGTGGGTCTCCCACAGTTACCAGGTGCCGGCACAACTCTACAGGCATCGCAACTGCTTCCCCGGTGCTGTGTGTACCAACCATTGCCTGCAGATGGAATCAGGAAGAAACTTCTCAAGGTTATCTGCTAAAGCTCCTCAAACGCTTGTAGACGCTGTCGGGATTAACTGGCCCCAAATCTACATGAAAGTGTTGCTGAATTTACAGTAGCCTTTTACAAGCATTGTTGCAACCAATAGACAAAAACTCCAGCTGCCACCAGGAGGGATTGATCCAAGGGTATTCTGAGTTTATGTTAAAGGTTGTGGACAATCTGAGACACATGTTGAAGCCTCACTGATTCAGGCTGGCATTCAAGGCCTTGCGGGGTCAGGCAACTAAGAAGGTGGGCAGTAGCGGGGAGGAGTGAATGAATGCCCCACATTTAGAAGTCAGATGAACTGTGCTCTGTGCTCCGCACTTAGCTGGTTGGTGTAGGACAAGCTACTTAACTTCTCTAAGTCTTAGTCTCCTCACTTGTAAAATAAGGAATATAATAGAACCTACCTTATTAACTTTGTGGAGACCAACCCATAATGCCCCGGGACACCTTGATCTCAAAAAAGGGGGGCCCTGGTAGCAGCAAGAGAGGAAGGAACAGAACACAGCAAGCTGGGGCCGGGACGGCGGTTAGCGCCGCACCCTGCACATGCCTGTAAGAGTCTCGCCATAGCGTCTGCATGTCGCAGGCCTGCAATAAGTATTGCTTGGTTATTGTTACAATGGTTAGGTCACTTGCCCACCTATCTCTAGCTGGTTAGCAGTCCTAACCTGTGTAACCATTAAAAGCATGCTCTAGCCCCATGTTTCTCAATCTTTTTTGTTCATTACCTTCGAAGACATTATTTTTCCTAGTTGCCTGCACACAAAATTTTAATACCACAGATATATCGTAATTCTGTTTGCGATGATTAATTTCATGTGTCAACTTGGCTGGGCCATGGGTTGCCAGAGTTGCGGACGCCATGCCTGACATACAAACTTGGGGGTGAATGGATTATAGACTCTTAGGCAAGCAAGACTGTGACACGTGGTCTCTTGGGGCCTCTTTCTCAGTCCTGCCCTTCTAGACAGGGAGAGATACCTTCCCTGAGAGCTGGTCCCAGGACTTTCGGACCCCAGCTGGAAGCCTCCTTGCCTGCTTCTCATTCCCCACACACCAGCCTTCCTTCAAGCTCTTAACCCACACTCTCTTTAGTTCTCCACGTAAAACCTCCTAATTTCCTCTTTTCCTCTCACCATCTCCTTTAAGACATTTTAAAACCAGAGCCCACGTGACTCACAACCACAAGCTCTTTTCCCCTTATTAGAGGACAGGGAGGATTCAGGCATCACAGGCTCCTTAGAAATAAGGGAGAATGTTTGGTTTGCATTCTTAGAGGTACATGTGCCTCATGTCCTAGAATAGGGTGGATCATGTTAAAACAGTTGTCATTACATTTCTGAATTAAAATTAGTTGAATAGCCATATCCTACTATATTCTTCATCTCAATTAATCTCTACAACAATCCCATGAGATTGGTCATATCATCAGCCCCATTTTAAAGATGAGGCAACTCACGCACGGAGAGGTTAAATAACTTGCATGAGGTCACGCAACTAGTAGGCAGCCAAGCTGAGAGCCTGAACCGTTAAGAGCAAACTCTAAGAGGCTCTGTGCTGACCTAGCTTTAGGGGAGGAGTTAATCCCAGGAATTGTTTGCTCTTAATCCTTTCTCCAGCCTCTGGATTTAGCAGGCATTCCACATATATATGTGAAAGATCAAAGGTGCTAAGAGAAATTGCAGTGGCTTACTTATGGCAGCCAAGCTAAGCGTAACTAAGGTGTGCTGAGGTCTGTCTCAGGTTAGGAGGAAAATAATGCTCAGTTTCATTCTCAGCCCAATGCCCAAGGCCAAAAGATGACCGCCTGCCCTGGGTCGACCTCAGCAAAACTGAAACTTGCAAAGTGACCTGGAGGGGAGATGGCTCTGGTGATCAGACTATTGAAAAAAGAAGGAAAGGTTTGGAGAATTATCGTGACAGTGACATGCAGAGGCGGATTGAGGTCGGTTGAGGCCCCAGGCACAGAAGAAAATATTGGGCCCCTTACAAAAAGAGAGAGAGACAGGGAAAATAAAAACACATGTTAACCATATTTTTAAATAAATAAAAAATATTATGTACTATTAAAGTTTTATTTTCAATAAAATTTGAGTATAATATATGTATTGCACATATGAAATCAAGCTTGGTGTCATTAGAAAAAAAGTGTAAAGATGGGGTTTTGTGGGGCCCTTCAGAAATCGGGGCCCAGGGCGCGCGCCTGGTGCACCCGGCGTTAAATCCGCCTCTTGCGACATGAAAAAAAGAAAGAATCCTTTCACTTTAAGCTGAAAATATTTCCCTATGGACTAAAGTAAAATGCCTAGAACCAATCTGTTAGAATATGCAAGAGCTTGCTTCTTCAGATGCCAACTTTTGACATTAAGCATCACCCACTATACACATATTAAATTTAGAATTCACCAGATAATAGTTTTTACTGATGGTGAAGTATTTATATAGTCCCTGGAAAATTTTTCCTGTTGCTTTTATTATATAAGCAATATAAGTTCATTGTAACAAAGTCAAACAGAAGGGGATGAACTGAAATATAAAGGTCTTACCCTGATGCCAACCACTCATTTTAACTCCCCAGAAACAATAGCTATTGTTAATAGTTTTTCCATGCAGTCACAAGAAAGTGTTGTGTGTTTACTGACGTTTTTAGACAAATGGGAGGATACTATGCATTATTGTTCTGCAAATGCTTTTTTCAGTATATAACAGCATGTATTGTGTATCTTGCCATATACAGCTTTTAACAGTTGAATGATGTCCCACTTATTAGGGAAACCTAAAGAAATTTTGACTAGCCTCCCAGTAATGAACATGTAGGAGAAATACTTGAGAAATAATGATAATTCACAAAATAATATAATGAATAAACACCTCCCCACTAGAATATAAATCCGATGGTAGCAAAAATTTTGCCTGCTTTGCTCACTGATGAACCCTCAGCATTTAGCACAGGTCCTGACACAGAGTGGATGCCCAATAAACATTCGTAGGGTGACTGTATCTTCATGTATATGTGTATCTATACAGATAATTTAAATTTCTGTGTCTATTGGCCAATCACCCTCCAAAATTATCACTTCACTATATACTCCCATCTATGTTTTGCTTTGTTTTGTTTTGTTTCCATCAGCTGGGGACTTCATTTTTACAGCTCAGTGTAGCAGAAATAGTGAATGCTTGTGTATTAGTTTCCCCCTGCTGTTGTGACAAGTGCCACAAATTTAGTGGCTTAAAACAACACAGGTTTATTATCTTTTGGATCTGGAGGTCAGACGTCCAAAATGGGTTGGGCAGGGCTTAGGGGAAAATTCATTTCCTTGCTTTTTCCAGCTTCTAAAGTCTGCAGTCCTTGGCTTGTGGCCCCTTCCACATCATTCCAACCTCTGCTTCCATTGTCACATCTCCTTCTCTACTCTGACCCTCTGGTCTCCTCCCTTCCCCTGTGATTACATTGGGCCCATTTTGACAATCCGAGATAATCTCCCCATCTTGAAATCTCCATCTTAAGCACATCTGCAACGTCTTTTGTGACACATAAGGGATCTATGCATCGGTTCCAGGGATTAGGATGTGGACATTTTGGGGGAACCATTATTCTGCATACCACAGCTTAGGAATCAGGTCTGAATTTCAGCATTGTCTCTTCGACTATATTTCCCAACTATTGTCGAGTCTCCAGTCACCATGTCCTGAACTAAATCTAGGAAGTACACTGACTAGCTCAGTGGTCTTGTCCCACTTGCATATCCTCCCTGAGCCTTTATTTTCTTACTTTCTGAACTGGGGAGATTGACACCTGTCTCATAGAAAATGCTGTGTGTAGAATATCTGCAGACATCCCTTTCCATTTAACCAGCCTTCAGAAATTATTACATGCTGTTTTAATCTTGACAAAATGTAAGTAAAATATTGGATTAAGCACTAATGAAGTGGAGAAACAGATGCTCTTGTAAACTGCTGGTGTGAATGTAAATTGGTCGGGCTTTCTAGAGGGCAATGTGGCACTGTGGGTGTAACGAAAAGCCTTATAAATGTTTTTTTTTTCTCTTTATCCCAGTAATTATCCATTTCACAAGTGTATCTTAGGGGTATGGCTGAATTTATTTACAAAGATGTTCAGTGAAATATTATCTATAATATTGGGATGCGGAGAGTGGAAACTGTCAACCCTGAGAAAGAAGATACCTACTAATAAGAACTTAGTAGGTGGCTCACCGGGCTCAAATTTGAAAAGAGCCTAGCAGCCATTTCTAAACAGAGGTCTTTCACACAATCCGCACTTCAGGAAGGAGCTTGAACTCAGCTGCCTGCCTCCCACACTGAATTGTCTGCCTAAACTGTGTTCCTAACTTCTGAGCCAACCCTTAAAAAGGAGTTGCTGGAATCATATTTCCACCAATAGAACTAAGACTTTCCCTGTCAAATCAGTGCTTGGCAGCTATAACATTATTAGCACTTTCATAGACCAATCAGAGAGGTTCCATTCTGACCAATCAGAACAGTACCTTTTGGACCAGTCAAACTGTGAGGATTTGCAGTCCTCATTTGCATGAGAATGAACCAGGGGGTGGGGACTTCTTTCTCTCTAAGTCAGCTTCCCTCTGGCGTTGAGGGTACACTTTCCCTTTCCATCATTGATGGAGGTTGTGCTCTGCTGGCTGAAACTGAAACACCAAAGGCATCTCAGCAATCTAGAGTAGATAGAGCGGAGAGGGGCCTCAACTGAGGGATGCTGTTCCACAGTTCAACACTATTGAACTGTTTGTGCTGTATAACGTTTCCTTCCTCACCACACCCCCAGCTGAGGATTACTGTTGACATTCACTTGACACCAAAGATCATTGGTCTGAATGTTCACTAATAAGGGATTAGGTAAGTAAGTACCGTACCTCTCAATACAGAACCTCACCATATGAAAGGATTTTGTGAAAGGATATTGAAGGCCGTGTTTAGAGTTTTGTCAAATGTTAGTGACAAACTTGGGGTTTAAAACAGGGTTACTTATTATCTCATATTAGAAGGAGAACTCTGTGGTGAGAGAATGTGTATATATTTGTACATATACTAAAAGTATGGATTTCATGTTACAGTGGTTATTTCTAGGTAATGGAATAACAAGTGATTTTATTTTAGCTTAAATCTTTTTTTTTTCCTAACAATGAAGGTTGGCAAAAGGGATTTCTACACAGCACAATTTCGCTAATTAGATTAACAGGCATTTCTAGACAGCACAAATTCTACCAAATACTACCGAAGGTGTCCCTCTAGTGGAAGGTAGGACAGGGCTGCTGCGGCACACATGGTTGAGACTTATTTAAATAGCTTACTGTATTCGAGACCTTCTGAGAAACACAAGAGCCCTGAAATTAGTTAACTGTTCTGCTTCCTCAAAACATTTTTGTTCTAGGCACACTTGGAAGATTGACAATTAACTTTTTCGATTGTCAAGGTCGGGGAACTAAGCTTCTTGGATTTCATTCTCCTCTCCTGCTTTTTGGTACTTTGTGTTCTAAGTCCAGGTCTAGGCCGCCCGACTCTAAAATCCAAGGTACCAGACAAGGTGAAATAACTGAAGGCTCACGAGTGGAGCCTGAGGCATGTACGGGGGACACCTGTCGCTAGCTCTAGCAACTCCCGGTGACTCTACGAACTGTCGGCTCAACTCGGCTTCTCTTCGACTGAGTTCGGCCAGCACTCGTGTTCTCGGGCTCCTCCCTCTTCGGCTACATTCGGGGAACTCTTGTCTCGGCCTCGGTTCCTCTTCGGCTACGTTCGGCCGGCGTTCGTCTTCCCGGGCTCTGCCCTCTTCGGCTTCCTTCGGGAGACGCTCGTCTCGGCTTCGGCTCCTCTTCGGCCAAGCTCGGCTGACTCTCGTCCTCCCGGGCTCGGCTCTCTTCGCCGACGTTCGGCCGCGACCCGGAAAGGCGCCCATGAAACCGGGACTGTCAGCTGAACCGACGGCTATGGCGCCGCTGCTGGAATATGAACGGCAGCTGGTGCTGGAACTACTCGAAGCGGACGGGCTGGTGGTGTGCGCCCGCGGGCTCGGCGCGGACAGGCTCCTCTACCACTTCCTCCGGCTGCACTGCCACCCGGCCTGCCTGGTCCTGGTGCTCAACACGCAGCCGGCGGAGGAGGTGAGGCAGTGGGCGCGGGGCTGGGCGCATCCCAAGAGCGTTACAGGCCTCCGGAGGGGACGCAGGCCACGGCGCGTCCTCTGAGGATGGTGCAGGTCCCTGACGCTGGTGGGAGTCACTGAATAAGGGTCCTCGAGGCAGGTGCCGGTCCCTGACACGGGTGCGAGAGGACCCCAGGAGGATGCAGGTCCCTGACCAAGGACAGTGAGAAAGGTGGAGGGGATCACAGAGGGGTAGGGTAGTCATTTGAGGAGGATGGGGGCGGAGAGAAGGATGGGAGGCTCCTGAGGGAGATAGAGAGGCCTGTAAGAGGAAAGGAATAATGAGGGAGTCCCAAAGTTGGGTATTCAAAGGGCTTGCGGGGGTCAATGGAGTGGGATCCGTGAAAGGGATGGAGATGGCGGAATCTCGGAGGGTGGAAGAGAAACGTGAAAGATGCTGAGGCTGGGGAGAACCTCGTAAGGAAGAGGAGAGACTCAGTGTTCACCAGAGCGGTGGAAGGAGGACACAGGATCAGAAGGGAAAGGAACTGGAAGCGGAAGAAATTGAGGAAGGGTACCTGGGGTTAAGGTGAGGGATACACCAGTGCTGGCGGTGTTGAGAGGTGACACAGCCTGGTGTGACAAGTCTGGTGAGCCCGGAAATAGAGCTGGTGGCTAGGAGGAAAATGTCAGCTGAGATGAGTGACCACAGTCTCCTTGAGGGCAGGAATCCTGTTCCATTCATCTAAGTATCTCCAGTGCTTGGCACAGGCTTAGCACAACACAGGCCCCCATCCTCCCACCCCAGGAAAAGTACTATTGAACTGAAGGTGTAAGGGCCAAGGGCTCCATTGACATGATGAAATTCCCCCTAGGGTGGATCTTGACAGAACTAGTAGAACATTGCCTGGGAAAAGGATCCCTTAGATAGCTCCTCAAGCTGTACAAACGGGGCTTTGGTGGGAAGTATTTTCTAGGTAGTAGAAGTCTTTCAACCCAGGGTTTAAAAGCCTTTTTTATTGTTGTTAAAATGCTGGTAACAAGTGCACTGATTCCTTAGTGTAAACCCCAAAACAAAAGCAAGAAAACCCTAGTTGAATAGAGACTGGCTGATTGATCAACATAAAGTAATAACTTAGTTTATATATTCATTATTAAGTTTGTTATCTCTGAGAAAGGCAGCAGATCATTTTAGATACAAATACCTACAACCTAATAAAAACTACCTGCTGTATTAAACAGCCTACTAATCAAGTTTCATTTGATTTAGGAGTATTTTATCAATCAGCTGAAGATAGAAGGAGTGGAACACCTCCCTCACCGTGTAACAAATGAAATCACAAGCAACAGCCGCTATGAGGTTTACACACAAGGAGGTGTGATATTTGCAACAAGTCGAATACTTGTGGTTGATTTCTTGACTGATAGAATACCTTCAGATTTAATTACTGGTAAGAATTTAAAACCTTATTGTATATAAATTTGCATCTTTTGGGGGGGCATGGGGGTGTGTTCTCTCTGCTCAGCACTAAACTAGACCCTTCTTGTGACTGGCACTGTTCCTTTCAACCATTAGCACAATATCTGATACATTATATGGCTCAATATATACATATTTGTGGCCTGACTAAGTAAATAAATGTAAGATTGATTTTCCCTTGTTTTCTAAGCTCATATTCAGTAAATACATGGTAATTGGGTGACATTTGCTTTTAGAACCTAATCAGACTTGGAATGTTTATAAACATTCTTTATATATTTTCTAAAATATTTTGTTTTCCACTTTAAAGAGTATTTTCCCCATGGTGTGAATTAAACCAAATAGTTGCCTAATTATTTTGAGAAGAATTGTTTAATTTTAGCTAGAATGAATGTAGAAAAAGAATTTTTTTATTATTATTTGTTTCTGTGGAAACCTTTTCTGATTTCCCCAAAGCTAATTTAGAGGCCGCACCTCCTAGCCCTCGGGTCACCACCCTGTGCTTCTCATAGCACTCCGAATACCACATAATATTTGCCCGTTTGTCTGTCTTGCTCATGAGATTACAAGCTTTGCAGGCACAAGGAACAACTTGATTGTCCCAGGCTAAGTACTGGTACATAGTAGGTACTAGACACTTATTTGTTGGATGAGTGATGCATGGATATATTGTGATCTGTAGTGAGTTTCTGGCAGGCAGAGAGACAGGCAATTCATAATTGTACTTCCCACTTTGTCTGTCATATGGCCCTGAACCTAGGAGACCCTCAAAAAAAGTTTAATAATAAACATATGAATGAATTCTTTATATGGTTCATAATGAAAAGTTTTGTTATACTTTTATGTAACATTTATAATTGTTATAAGCTGTAGCACAGACCAAGTGGTCAGAATCACCCGACTTGGAGTGGTAACGCCATTGGTTACAGGCAAGTTACTTAACGTTTCATTAGTCTTTTCATGAGTCCCAGTTTTCTTATTTCTTAAATCAAGAAAATAGTACCTCCTAGAGTTTCTGTAAGAATAAAGTGAGATAGAATAAATGGCTTAGGATTAGTGCCTGGTTACATAGTAAATACTTAATAAATAGTAGCAAAAAAAGATACTGACTTTTTAAAAGCAGAGACCTTGGTACATCGTAAAGTCTCTTATTGTTTGCCCCTTATAGGTTGTTTTGTTTTCCAAGTTGATGAAGTGGGAAAAAAAATATGTTGAAACTACCACTAGATGTCAGTATCGTTCTTTCAGTAATCAGTCAACCTACTTAGGCACAGCACAATCAAAATAAAATAAATGTTCAAAGGAGAACTTATAGGAAGTTTCTAATTAAAAAGTTACTTTCTGTATAACTCAGTTAACTCATCTGTAAATTGGAGACAGTAATATTACCTTCCTCCTAGGATTATTGTCAGGATGAAACGCAATAGCCTATGTAAAATTCTTAGCATTGTGCCTGGCACACAGTAAGCATTCTGTGATTATTTTGTGTTATGATGTCCCCATCCTCAAGCAGTTCCATAGAGGAGACCAGTGTATTTACAAAGAAGTATTTACAAAATGTTACAGGAGTATAAAAAATTTCAGTAGGCTTTTGCAGGACCAGAATTGCCCCAGAAATATGGATTTCTTGTGTTGTTTTCATTTTTATTTTTTAAAACAGGGGCTCTCAGGTGGTGTCGCTTGTTAAGAAAAACATGGCTTTGTTCCCAGACTAACATGATTTGGAACCTTTGGCCTCCCATTACTTGTTGGATGACCTTGATTAAGTCACTTCCCTTTCCTGGTCTCATAATAACAATGCCTACCCAATAGAATTATTGTGAGGATTAAATGAAATAAAACTCTAGAAGTACCTAACCCCACGGCTTCGGGTATAGTATTAGTTCTTTTGTCCTTCCTCCTTCTGGGCCCCAAAAGAATGATGACCTTCTGGAGCACAACATTTTCTTAAACTAAAGTTCACCTTTTCTTTAGAAGCTATTTTTATTATTTTTTTATTTTATGTAACATTTCAACCCAGGCCAGCAAGTGTGGCCCAGTAGAGTACTTGGAAAACCCACCTACTATGTACCAAATCTTTTCTTTTTCATCTTTATTGTAGTTTTTTCCATTACCATTTAGCCCCCTTATACTCCCCTCCCCCCAGCAATCACCACACTCTTGTCCACATCCATGAGTCCTTTTTCCATTTTGCTCAATTCCTCCAAATGTACATGTATTGGGGTGATTGAAAATCCTTTCCCTACAGATTCCTAAATAATACTATTAATTTTTACCATAATTTAAAAAAAAATTTGCTTAGGTAGAATACATATTAGCTCCACCTACCTGATCCATAATTTAAACACTAAAATAATAGAATCTGAATTGAATTTATTGAACTACTGGAAGGGGTTATTGATTACTACTGGTGTCATTTTCCAGACCCTAGGAGCAATGACAACTGGAGCAAAAACATTCAAGCACATTTATAGCAAATGTATAAATAAGTTACTGGTTTGATTTACACCTGAAAGACTGAGAATCATCATAGAATAATTGAGTTTTTTATCCAGAAATGATGTCTCTGCACTCTTATGTCACTGCACTCTTATGTCATCTCATGTCTCTCCTTAATTTATCACTAACCACACCACATCAAAATTCTATATATTCAAAAGATCATCTGGTCCAGTACTCATTTTATAAATAAGAAAAAATGTGTAATTGTTCTTGTTTTTGTGATTCAGAGGTGTCATCTCCACTCCCACGCCAAAAATCCATATGTGTTAAACGTTAAGGGCTTTCATTTTAAATAAACTAATTTGCCACTCAATTGAATATTCTGGCTCTGAAAATCAAGTTATTCTAACAGGTGATGCAGATGTTGCCCAGACTTCGAAATGCAATGATTTTGTGTAGTCCACATCTGATTCACGTACAAAAGGAGAATTAGTGACCCACTTAGCTTTCAGAAATTCTTTCTCTCCTGTGCTAGACACGCCCCACCCCAGGGCCTTTGCTCCTCCTATCATTCCCTCTGCCTGGAACTCTCATGGCCCACCTGGCCGCTAGGCTCATCTCATCTCCATCCTGCGTTTACTCAGATGACCCTTAGTGAGACCGCCCTTTCTAAAATTGCAAACCATCACCCTTCACACATACTCCCTCTCCTCCTCCCCCTCTGATTTATTCTTTTCTCCTCAGCTCTTATCACTTTATAACCTACTGAATATTTTACTTATTTATATTGTTAACATAAGTGCCACAAGGACAGGAATTTGCTCGTTTTCTTTGAGGCTGTATCCCCAGCCTAGGACTGCACTTGCCCATGCTCGAGTAGGCACTCAAGAAAAATGTGATGAATAAGTGAATGAAAGTGAGCCTGAAAATTACACGTCTATTCTGTAATTGATATTATAATTTCTCCTCTCAGGCATCTTGGTGTATAGAGCTCACAGAATGATCGAGTCTTGTCAAGAAGCATTCATCTTGCGCCTCTTTCGCCAGAAAAACAAACGTGGTTTTATTAAAGCTTTCACTGACAATGCTGTTGCCTTTGATACTGGTTTTTGTCATGTGGAAAGAGTGATGAGAAGTCTTTTTGTAAAGAAGCTATATCTGTGGCCAAGGTAAATAGCATACGTGATCAATTTGTGAGAGAGAATCTGCTATCATTTAATTTTGCACTTTAATGTAAAATTTACTGTAATTGGACTTGATACATGCTAGTCAGGTTCATAGCAAGTGCATTCAAATATAAATTCTATATGGTCACCACATTTGTGATTCTTTTAAAAGGAGAGAGAGATTTTATAGTTATTTTTCCGGTAGCCCCTCAGTCCATCCAAATGCAGCCACATTATCCTGTCCTGTCCACTTAGTGAAACCCCCAGAGATCTAGCTGGAGACTCACATACACTACAACAGTAGGTAAACTACAGACTTATTGGCTAGGATTCCCACTTTCACTTTCAAAATTACCCATCAGGGAAATAATGCCCAAAGATTTTGAAGAATTTCTATAAATTTCTAGGCAAAACAGGTTTCAATTTTCAAACATTTTGCAATCATTGCTAAATAGGTGTTTTGGTTATACTATGTGGTATTTAAGAGTAGCTGTTGGCCTGGCCGGGCGGGTCAGTTGGTTGGAGTATCCTCCCACACACCAAAATGTTGTGGGTTCAGTCCCCAGTCAGGGCGAGCACAGGAGGCAACCGGTTGATGTTTCTCACATCAATGTGTGCGTGTGTGTGTCTCTCTCTCACGCACCTTCCTCTCTCTCTAAAATCAGTAAACATATCCCCAGGTGAGGATTTTTTTTTAAATAGTTGTAGCCTTTTTTGTTTCTTGATTATAACTTACTTGGGGGATCAACAAAACTTTTCCTGGAAAAGGCCAGACTGTAAAGATTTAGGCTCTGCAGGCCATGCGGCCTCGTAGTCACTCAACTCTGCTGTCCCAGTATGACAGCACCCGTGGACAATACATGAACAGTGGGCATGGCTGTGTTCCAATATTTATAAAAATAGACCCTGGCCCTGGATTTAGCCCAGACCATAGTTTGCTGACCTCTGCCTTATTCGAATAATTTCCATTCATTGAGGTTAAAAGTATTCCTGAAAACATTGTCATTTTGCTTTCTATTTTGTTTGTTTCTTAACTGAACTTACAAAAAAAAAAATTAGACTATTAAGCCAAGACCAGAAATACGTATCTGTTGAAACCCTAGAAAATATTTGAAAACTATTTTTCTCTTTAGGTTTCATGTGGCAGTAAACTCGTTCCTAGAGCAGCACAAACCTGAAGTGGTAGAAATTCATGTTTCTATGACGCCTGCCATGCTTGCCATACAGACCGCCATACTGGACATTTTAAATGCTTGTCTGAAGGAACTAAAATGCCACAACCCGTCGCTTGAAATCGAAGATTTATCTTTAGAAAATGCTATTGGAAAAGCCTTTGACAAGGTACTCTATTTCTTTTCCTTTCTAAGCTCAGTTAGAATTTTAAAGAATGCAAGTTATTTAATATTTGCAGTGTTCTTAATAGGAATTTGCTGTTGTTTATAATTAAATTGGAGGTGATTTAAAGTATAGATAGCTTAGCTTCTTTGGTTTACTGGAAAGTAATCATTTGTAGTGAAATATGTGGATTGACATATAAGCCGAATTCTGATTTTTGCAGCGATTATGTCTTATTGTAAGTATAATGAAGTGGAGGATAAATAACCTCTTTGCTCTTAAATGACAACATTTGGATATCTACCAGTAGAAGAGTTTTACATAAGAATGCATCAGAATTTATGGTCTCTTGTTTAGAGTAAAAGTAATTTGGATGAGTTTTCATTGATGAGGAATGTGAAATTTATTCTGTCTTAAAATTACATTCTAAACTGAGAAAATGGCAAGAGCTTAGTTCAAGGAATTTTTATTCTATTTTTTTCATCATAGATTAATAGTAATACAGATAGGGAGATGTCTAAGACTAAATTGTAGATCCAGAAAATGCTGACCTTTTAAGAATTCCAGATAGGTTTTTAAAAACATTATTTTGGTAGACTAAGTTCTTGTCTTTAAAAGTCTAAATCAACCTTTTTGTCACTGGAAATAATGCAGAGTAATTGTAAAAAAGAAAAAAATTAGATCCTCATTTCTTTGATTGTTTAAAAAATTATTTATTTTACTGTGAAATAATTATACATAAAATTAATTTCATGATACATAATATTAATTTCTTCTGTTATGAAAGTATGGCTTATGATAATTTTGTGCATGGTAGAACCAAAAAAAATAATAATAATAAACCCTCCACATTAATAGAATGTCTATATCCCTAGAAAAACAAAATATAGTCTAGTATATTTTGCACTAAACCTCTGTTTATCATCTGCTGGCTAGTAAAAGTCAAAGTACTGTTTTAGGTATTATTTTAGTAACCAAATCTAATTAAAGGTATAACTTGCATCTTGTTAGAAATTTTAACTTTTATAGATGATTTTACAAAAGAGATGGGTAGTTATGTGTCCCAGTTGGACTCGAACATTCCCAGTATCTGCCTGTTGTCCTGGATCAATTAACAGTACCATTTCATTTTTACAGGAATCCCGATTTGGACAATAAATTATACAGTCATCCACATATTACTCCTGTGCAGTTGTAATTTGTTAAATAAGATGCTATATAGTGATACTGCTTCCACATCATGCTACCAGTATTATCTTTTTTAGTTACAGAATGAGTTTGTGAAGGAAATGTTCATATAGCTGTGTAGATATCTACATTGTATTTACAGTACATAAAGCTGTTAGCATTTTCGGCAACTTTTTAGGATCTTTAAAAAATACTCAAATTTAGTTGGTTCGTTAATTTAACAGTTTAGTCAATTTAACAGTTTAGTCCATTGGCAATTTAACAATATGTTCCCATGCATGAATCACACTTTAAAAGAAAAAACAAAATCTTTTACACCAACAAATTAAGATACAGTGTTACTTAATTTAATGCCATGTAGTTTCCCTGATTTATGCCCTCTGCTCCATTGTCCAGCCGGATCCCACAGCTTTATCAATCCAGGATAGGATCATAGCCAAACTTGGCAGAAATTGAATGTCTAAGCTACATTCTTTGACTCTTCCTAAAAGAAATCATTGATTATCTGATGTTTATCAGGTCTTTTCTCTTCTGACTAATATGTAAATATGGATAATTATTGACTCTATCTGATCATAAAGATTCTACTGATAAAGCACTCAGCATTATATTTGAAAAATTAAGCATTATTTTTAGAATCTCATGAACTGAAATTTTCTATCCACTTCCTTAGAAGATAATATTTTGGACATTTTTGTAATAAAATATACATAACCAAAATTTATCATTTTAAGCATTTTTTAGGTATGTGGGGTATGTTTATTGAAAGTATAATCTGTATTAATAATTGCTATATCGAACATATTTTAGCAATACTAAAATTTATTCTTCTTTTAGACAATCCGCCATCATCTGGATCCTTTGTGGCACCAGCTTGGAGCCAAGACTAAATCCTTGGTTCAGGATTTGAAGATATTACAAACTTTGCTGCAGTATCTCTCTCAGTATGATTGTGTCACATTTCTTAATCTTCTGGAATCTCTGAGAGCCACAGAGAAGGCTTTTGGTCAAAATTCAGGTGGGAGATAAAAATACTAATATTATCCTATGAGCTGATTTGAATATAGTTCTGGGTTTTGCTGAGGAACCAGTGTGGGGAGTGCAATGTTCACCTACATGGTGTACTAAGGTTTCAAATTATGTTTTATCTTCCTAATGCAAGGATGTAGGTTTTATTGATAGCTAATGTTTCACGGAAGCCTACTTAATTTCTGTTCTGTATAATAATAGATACTCATATCCATCCTGGGCAATTTTATTTATAGTAAAGACTGTGTATGATACAGGCAGTCCCCAGCCTAGAAATAGCTTGCATTCTGCAAGTTTAGTTGTTAAGAATTTAAAATTCATTTTCCCTGCAGAAACAGTAAGACAGTTGGGGCTTTATCAGCTAGAGTGCTGAAGACAAAAGAGAAGAGATTTGTAAGGAAACATACACGTATGACTTGACTGGTCACTGTCTTCCTCTCCTATCAGTCACATCCTGTCCCCACTGTTGTGACCTCCCTCCCTGTTTGACTAGACCAGTGATTTTGAAAGTGTGGCCCATGGGCCCCTGAGACCAAGACATAATAGGAGTAATAATTTTTACTGCTTCCTCAGAGACATTCTTGAGTGATAAACTGCAAATGCATTGACATGACGACGCGACTACACTGACTGCTCGTGCATTTTGGTTCCACTGCCTTGACTGTGCTCAGGCACCAGCGATGTTACTGACTAATGCTTTTACTCCACCATAGGAAATGTCAACACAGCGGGGCAAAGTCAAATAATGAGTTAGTATGATTACGAGACTAGTTGTATTATTATGAGAATAGTCCTCCTGAAAATATACTGGGGACCCCCCAGGGACCTGTTGTTCAGGCCACACTTTGAAAACCACTGGTCTAACCAAACAGTGACAGAGGCCACGGTAAGGGAGAAGATGTGGTTCAGAGAAGAACAAGATGGCAGCCTGGGGTACATATAGGTCATATAATCATCAGAGGCTCTTTAAACTTAATTGTAAATTGAAGGGCTTTTTTTTTTTAACTCTTTATATTAGGTTGGCTATTTCTTGACTCCAGCACCTCAATGTTCGTAAATGCTCGAGCAAGGGTTTATCGTGTTCCAGATGCTAAAATGAGTAAAAAAGGCAAAATGTCCGGAAAAGTGGAGATTAAAGAAGAACAAGGTATCTTGTAGGCTTAAATCTTTAAATGTGTCTTTTATTTAAGGGTTTGGTATGTAATTGCTTATCAAGTTATATAGTATATAGTATGGTATACTATAATATGCTATAATTTTAAATCTTTTTTGGCCATGCGAAAAATGTGTGACTGTATGTTAAGTGTAGGTTATATGTAACACATGTAATGCATGTTAAAAGTATTCACCAGGCTAAATCTTAGAGTCCATTACCAGGGAATTCCAAATAGCATATATGCCAAGTATTAATCAAATGTATTCTTACTGCTACATGAGAACTATAGATTGTTTTTTTAACTTCAGAGTACTTAGTATTTTGGTCACTTAAAGTCTTAGTGGAACATTTTAACATACTTTTAGTTTTTAGAGAACATAAATATTCTAGAATGAGGCAATTAGAGATTTTATTCCAATACTCATCTAGAGGTATAATAAATATAATTGTTTTTTAAATTAAATTTTTTAGGCTAACACTGGTTAGTAACATATAAGTTTCAGGTGTACAGTTCTATAATACATCATCTGTATATTGCATTGTGTGCTCTCCACCCAAAGCTTAGTCTCCTTTTGCCACCCTATATTTGACCCCCTGTACCTTCTTCATTCTCCCCTCGTTCCTCTTCCCCTCTGATAACCACCATACTATCGTCTGTTTCTATGAGTTTGTTTGTTCTGTTTGTTCATTTGTTGCCTTCTGTTTTATTTCCCACACATGAGTGAAATCACATGGTCCTTGTCCTTTCCTTTCTGACTTATTTTACTTAGCATGATACCCTCAACCTGTATCAGACTAAAAGCTCCCGCACAGCAAAGGAAGCCATCAACCAAACAAAAAGGCAGCCAGCTGAATGAGAGAAGATATTTGCAGATGATATCTCTGATAAGGCGCTCGTATCCAAAATATGTGAAGAACTCATACAACTCACCAGCAAATATGTCATTGTATTTATAAGGCACAGGATAAGGTTAATGCTTACTTTCTCATTCAAGGCTCTATTTCAAAATTTAATTAAATATATTAGTGATGTGAAATAAAAGTTTGACCATTGTTTAATTCTATTCCATGCTCAGGATTGTAAAAATTTGGGGGATTTTAGAAATAATAAATACCGTTACTTTCTATTGATTATTTTGTATAGCAGGTCATATATAGCATCACAATAGGCAACTAACAGAATTACCTCTTATTAGTGACCATGAATATCACTTTCTATCAAGGCATTATGAAACCTGTATTAACAATGGTTTGAAGTGTCTTTGATTTAAACCACAAAGAGACCTTTTTCAAGCAGATTCTACCTCGTGTCAGGGGGGAAGCCCAAAGGAACGGGCTATGGAATAGTGCTTGTGTTATCTGTTGTTTTGAAAGTCTTCGGAATACTTCATGGGTAAATATTATCACATAGAATGAGATTATCTTTTATTTCTATACAGAAACAAAAAAGGAACTGGTCCTAGAAAGCAGCCCTAAGTGGGAAGCGCTGACTGAAGTACTGAAAGAAATCGAGGCAGAAAATTCGGAGAGTGAAGCCCTTGGTGGTCCAGGTAGGAATACAAAGGAGAGGATAACATCCGCTTTCAAAATCAGACAAATCAGTCTTTTTGATTAGCTCTTTAAAAGTAACTTACTATTTTGTTTATAAAATGTAGAGGAATAAATGCCAAGTGAACACTGAAATACTAGCAGCAACCCTCTTTCTGTACATTTGGTATGACTCTCCAGGTTAAAGCATTGTATATTCATGAAAGAAAGTTCTTTTACTGGTTTGGTTCTCAGGAATTCTATTTAAAGATACATCCGATCTCCACATTTATGTTTATCAGGCTTGAAATCTGGAACACCCAAGGAGAAAACTAAAGGGTCTTGTGTTTTATTTTCTCAGGAAGTATTTTCCAAAGAAGCCAAAACTGTTGAATGGAGTAACATTGATCTAGTCTTACAAAAATTCCAAATTTTAGGGCTGCTCTCTTCAAACATGAGTATACTCATTGATTAACATAGACTAAATCTGAACTAAATTTAAAAAATAAAACCAAATAGAATATAAAAGAAAACTAGACTTTTACATGTATCTGTTGCGTCTTTGAAACCCTGCAAAGCAGCAAAGGCGAGCACGCGGCGCCCCTGTCAGTCAGCGTGCCAGCGAGACTGTCCCAGACCCGGTGCTGCTGTGACTTCAGGCCCGACGTCGTACATGCTCACCTAGGAAACATAAAGACAAAAGAAAACTAACAGGAGGAAAAAAATTACATCTAGCAGCCACTATGAACTTTGGCATATTTCCTTCCAGGTTTTCTTTCCTGTATTTTCTATTTCACATTGTTAAAGTCATGTATAGATATAATTTCTGGGTATAGAATTGATGAGTCAGATGATATTAACATTTTTAAAGCTCTTGAGACATATTATTACCACATTGCTTTACAGAAAGTTTTTAACAACTTTCACTTTTTCTAGTAGGATAAGAAGAGTTTATTTGTTTTTCACTTACCTAACAATGACTAGAGAGTCCATCTATTTGTGTGTATGTGCACATATATATGTAATAATTTTATTAACTTGATTGGAGAAAAATGTTATCTTGTTTTAAATTTCGGTGTTAGACAAGCTCAGCTTTTTCTCAAATGCATTTCTTCTTTTGTGAACTACCTTAGTTTCCTTTGCCAACTTAGGCTATGCACTTAGTTTGTATAGGCTTTTTATGCAGTACAGACAATAACATTTATCATTGTTATGTAAAGTTGTTTTTTGTCTTTAGTGTTTTTCTTTTCATTATATTTGATTGATTACGGTTGTCCTAATTTTTCCCCCTTTACCCCCCTCCACCCAGCACCCCTACTCCGTCAGGCAATTGTTTGTGTCAGTGGGCCACCGATATAAATTCCTTGGCTGCTCCATCCCCTATGCTGTACTTTACATCCCTGTGGCTATTCTGTGACTGCCTATTTGTACTCCTTAATCCCCTCACCTCTTCACCCATTCCCCCCCTACCCCTCCCATCTGGCAACCATCGGGTAACTAACTTCTTTTTTTCTTGCTGCTTTTAAGAGTATCTCTTTATCTGTAACCTTTAGCATTTTAATAATGATGTGTTTTGGAGTGGGCCTCTCTGCATCTATCATAATTGGGACTCTTAGTGCGTCCTGGATTTGCTGTCTACTTCCTTCACCAAATTAGAGAGGTTTTCTTTCACTATTTTTTCAGGTAGATTTCCAATTTCTTGCTCTTTCTCTTCTCCTTCCAGCATCCCTATGATGCAAATATTGGATCTCTTGAAGTTGTCCCAGGGGCTGTTTATACTCTCTCTTTTTTTTTTTTTTGGATTCTTTTTTCTTCTTGTTGTTCTGCGTGGTTGTTTCTTCCTTCTGTATGTTCCAAATCATTGATTTGGTTCTTGGCTTCATCCACTCTACTGTTGTTTCCCTGTAAATTGTTCCTTGTTTCAATTAGCATATCCTTCATTTCTGACTGGGTCTTTTTTATGCTGCTGAGGTCCTCACTAAGTTCCTTGAGGATCCTTAGAAACAGAACTCTGCATCTGATAGTTGCTTATGTCCATTTTGTTTAGCTCTTTCTCCAGAGTTTTGATCCATTCTTTAATTTGGGCCATGTTTCTTTGTCTCCTCATTGTGGCAGCTTCCCTGTGTTTGTTTCCATGTATTAGGCCAAGCTGCTTGGTAGTGTGGCCTAATGTGGTAGGTGCCTTGTACGATCCAGTGGCACAGCCTCCCCTATCACCCAACCTGGGTACTGGAAGTACACCCTTCCTGTGGGCTGAGTACACCCTCCTCTTGTAGTTGAACCGTGATTGCTGTTGGCAGGTCAATGGGAGGGATTTACCGAGGACAGTCAGCTGCAAGGACTGACTATGACCACTTACTAGCAACCTCCACCCTCTGTGGAGGATCAGCTGTGCAGGGGCAGGGCGGTGGTGCTCCCATGTGTTCTGTACCTGTCCACTGAGTGCACAGGCCCTGGGGTCATCCCCCACCTGTGTTTTCCCCAGGGCACCCTGTCTGGACTGTAAAGCAGTCTGGGATGGCTCCTGCTTGTGCAGGGCTTGGAGATTTCCAGGTGGAGCCAAGACGTGAATCTAATCTGGCTGCTCCTAGGGCTCAGTGAAACCAGCTGTTGCTTGTTTGATGGGATTTAGGAGCCAAGACCAGCCATTCTTATGAAAAAATAGCTTGGGTGGGCCAGTAGGTTGGGTGGGGCAGAGAGTCTGGGGTTTTCAAAGGCAGGTCAAACAGTGTTTGCCAGGTTGATGGAATCTCAGATATGGCACCGAGCTGCCGGCTCTATGGGGGAATGGTTTAGCAAAGGGACAATGGCCTCTGCTCACCTTGATGCCAGTCACTTCAGTTTCTCCCTGTATGCCACTAGTACCCTTCAAGCTGCCACCCCAGTGCTGGAGCTCAGAGGGAGTGAGTCTGAGTAGGTGAGTCTGTGTGTGGGTTCTTTAAGAGGAACTGCTCGGGACTCCAGAAATTTCTTCCACTGACTCAATCCCCTCTGGGTTTTGCAGCCAGGAGTTGTGGGGATTTATCTTCCTGGCACTGGAATCCTGATCTTGGGGTCCTGGTGTGGGTCTGGGTCTCCTCACTCCTGAGATATCCCTCCCAGAGTTTTATCCACGTGGGTGTGGGACCAGCCCGTTCCATGTCTGTGCCCCTCCTACCATTCTGAATGGATGTGGTTTCTTTAATTCCGTAGTTGTCAGACTTTCATTCAGCTCAATTTCATAGTTGTCAGACTTCCATTCAGCTCAATTTCTGATGTTTCTGGGTGATGGTTGTTCCATATTTTAGTTGTAATTTTGATGTGGTTGTGCAAAGAGGCCAGTCATGTCTGCCTATGCCACCATCTTGACTGGAAACCTGTCTTTATTTTTATTTAATGCATGGTTTTTTATCTTATTGAGTCAGTCTTAACTTACAGATGTCAATCTTCTCTGAGGCTTCTTCTGTTGCTTTTAAGCCTAGAAAATCATCTGTAGACATACAGATGAAGAATACTAACCTTTTTTTAATAATTTAATATTTAACATTTGGCTCTATAATCCACTTGGAATTTATTTTGATCTATAAGATCCTCTGGAAGTTATCAGTTAAAAAGAGCTTCTTTAAAGCCTCCATTAAACCATGGCTATACTTCATACGACTAAATATTCCTGGCTTCAACTTTACTCAAAGCTTTACGTAATCCTATGTCTAAGACCCTTTTAAAACAAATTATAGATGTTGTATCTTTAGCACCAAGAGGTAAAATGTGCTTCCTTGTGAGGAAAGGGATGAGGGGGCCCATGGGGAATAGGAAGACACGTGAGGTAATAGTAACATAAAATTGTTTTCTAATTTTAGGTCAAGTGCTTATTTGTGCAAGCGATGACCGAACGTGTTCCCAGCTAAGAGAGTACATCGCTGTCGGAGCAGAGACTTTCTTGCTGAGACTCTACAGGAAAGCTTTTGAGAAGGACAGGAGTGCTGAGGAAGCGTGGATGAATTTCAGAAAGGAGGATGGCTCAAAGAGAATTACGAAATCTAACAAAAGGCCCAAAGACCGCCCCAGAAAAGAAAGAGCTTCTGCCAAAGAAAGAACTCTCAAAAAGAAAAAACAAAGGTTAACTTTAACGCAAATGGTGGGGAAATCTGAAGAACTTGAAGAAGAAGGGGATGGCAAGGAAGGACATCCTAGAGGCTTAGACAGTAGCCCAGAAAGCTGCTTCGAAGGAAGTAAGCAGGAGGAGTTTGATTTAAACTTGTCATCAGATGCCGCTTATGGAATTCTAAAAGAGCCCCTCACTATCATCCACCCACTCCTGGGTTGTAGCGACCCCTACGCTCTGACAAGGGTACTCCACGAAGTAGAGCCAAGATACGTGGTTCTGTATGATGCAGAGCTAACGTTTGTGCGTCAACTCGAAATTTACAGGGCCAGTAGGCCTGGGAAACCTCTCAGGCAAGTGATAAAGAGTATGAACTGTATCTCAAAGGCCTCAGTTTCACAGTTTTGTTTTTAATACTCACCCGAGGATATGTTTATTGATTTTAGAGGGAGAGGGGGAAAGAAAGAGAGAGAGAGAAACATTGATTGGTTGCTTCCCATAGGCACCCTGACCATGGATCAAACCTGCAACCTAGGTATGTTCCCTAGCCGGGAATTGAACCTGCAACCTTTTGGTGTCTGGGATGATGCTCCAACCAACTGAGCCACCTGGTCAGGGCTCACAGCTCTTTGGGATTTAACACAGAATCTATACCAGTTGCGTGTGGGTTTTTCTTTAACCTTCCATTGTTATGATTTTGACTACATTTATGAAACCTCATTTTACTTTCTGATGAATCTGGAAAGTTTGCATAGGAAAGCTATCTACTGTAGCATGACAAGGAATCCAGGGGACTCCTTGGGTTCTCATTACCTGCTGCCCTGATGTTTTATACCATGTTCTTTATGCATTGGTGTACAGATTATGGGGTGCTCTATATGAACAACTCTGGGAAATTTATAATATCCTAACTTCTCCCCCAAATTAATATAATTATGACTCAGATAAGTAACTTCAATCTTCCAAAATGTCCTTCTCATAAATTTTAAGAAGTGACTCTCAGTTACATTCACATAAAACTAAAGTATTTGAGGAATTATTGTACCAGGTTTTGAGTTTCAAGAAATATCAGATGAAAAATCTACAGAAATTGATGAGGAAAATGATCCCTCCCAAAGAATATAGTGTTCTGGCTCTGCAATTATATGATGGGAAATAAACAGCAAAATTAATATCCTGGATGCAGCCTGAACCAAAAACAGAGCCAAAAGAAATTTTTCTAGCAGCTTAACAAATGCAGCCTTTCAGAGTCGAGATGAATGGAGGAAGTGGATCAGAAATAATGCGGGATAAAGAGATTAGATGAAGCTGGTAAAATAATTATAGGCTGGTAAATTTTTCATCCTTCGCCTATTGATCAACTTTGTGGATAGCTTGTCTGTTCTTTGTTGCCTGAGAATAAAATAGTGTCATATTTGCAAACAAAATGTCAGAATCTTAAGGGACCTAGGAGTTCAAGAGCTCACTCCATCAGTGGGAACCAGAAGCCCACAGATGGTGGGTGACTTGCCCTCAGCCACGTGGCACATTCATGGGGGAGCCAAGGTCTCTGGACTCATTGTCCAGTGATCGCTACCCTGTCCACACTTCAAAGAACCTAGAAAGACGAAGCCGAAAAGAAAAATCAAGGGCTAAAAAAGGAAAATGTCTCCTTTTTAGGTGAGATCGAAGGGGAGGAAAAGGGACAGAAGAGGAACCTAACTCCTCCTCTTAGCAAGAAACAAGATAGACACGCAGACCTTTTCTAAGGCAAAAGTGTGTATCAAATTATTTCTTGAGGAGCCTGATATAATCCATATGTCTTCAGTGTCTGTGTGTTTATGTAAAATGTGTGATGACTCAGTTCTGTTCAGACGTGAATAAAAAGAACTGAGAAATTACTTATGAAGATAAAGGTCATATAGATTTCATTTGTTTATTTTTCACTAGCATGAACTTTCATAAGCTGGTTTTTATTACTACTATCCAACTTTTTAAATGTTTATTTGGCAGGGATGCAAAGAAAAATTGAAAAAAGAGAAGCCACTGATATTTTATGTTTTCTGACTTGTTTATAGTTATAAGGAAAGAATTATCCTATCCCTCTAGTTATATTTCAGTGTTTACCTAAACTTCGTTCCTTCTTTTGGCAAAAGAAAAGAAACCCATGTGGTAATGAGACCTTTAACAGGTGGGGTTTAGGCAGCTTAATTTCAGTAAGTATGTGATTAATGGAACCTTTTATCTTTAGTCAAATATTTATTATTTGAGCACTACAGATTGCTGATTTAAAATGCTATGCTCTTCCTTTCAGGGATTAAAAGTTTCTGCACTTTAAAAGATCTCTGTCTTAACTTGCAGAGTTTACTTTCTTATATATGGAGGTTCAACTGAGGAACAACGTTATCTCACTGCTTTGCGGAAGGAAAAGGAAGCTTTTGAGAAACTCATAAGGTAATACATAGATCAGTATGAAAACACAAGCTATACTGGAGGCCTTTCAAGATCCAGAAGCTTCTCTGGGTGGGGGCATATCTGATAGCCCTCTGGAAAAATGGAGAGGGGAAGAAGTCAGGATAACAGCAAGATTAATCAGGATATATATATCAGCACATATTTCCTTTTTCTCTCCCCCTCTCTTCACCATCTCCAACTACTTTTCAGTGGTTTAATAGGATATTAGGAATGTGAGGAGAACTGCTTTTCTGCTCATAAAGAAATATAACTAAAGCAGTACTTTCCTGAGAAATATGTTCTTAAAGCTCTATCTGCTCCTCCCCTGTGCACAAGATTTCTCCCAGTCCTTTGAATTATGATTTTTTTCTCCTTGTACAATTTCCATTGTCTGTGGGTGGGCGACTGCTGGACTGTTTACTGGGAAGTACTCTTACATCCAGGCAGTTTAGATCGGTAGACCGCGCTGGGAAAATATTTGTGAAAAAGTGTGACGTTTGTCTGAACATATGCATATGCTTTTGAGAATGAGTATCCCTTAATGTTCTATATCCAAATAGAAAAAGCTTTTCAGTTTAGTATAAGGAAAATGTTTTTAAGTGAGATATTCACAAACTGGATTCTCAGCCCTGCAAGTGTTTGAGAAATCGTATAAATCCCACCAGGGATGTTGTGGAGATCTTAGCGTGGTGAGAGAAGATGTATCAGATGATCTCTAAGGGGCCTCAGAGGCCAGGGCAGGGGCAGGGCAGGGACTAAACAGGGCGTCCTTGAGCAGAGGCAGAGAAAAGATTAGACCAGCAAAGACTGTGACCTGGGCTGAGTGTGACTGGGCCATACCCATCTTCCAGGCCTCAGACGCTGGCAGTGTATCAATGGCAATAAGAAGGCAGAGATGATTTTCAGTGGCAGTTAGCCTGCCAGGACCCTAGACAAAATTTCAAAATGGACAACCATCCTTCAACACTGGCTGAGGACTCTCAGTATGTGCATAAAATATACACATACCCCAATTTGGCCAGGGCATGCATTCCTGGAAACAAGTATCCACTGAGTCGGCACCAGTGAGTCCCTATGGAGGTCTCAGCATAATGCATGGGCAGTACCTTTCCCTTCCCTTCAAATCCTCTGTGATTGTGACATACCTTGTTAATGGATTCCTCAGCCACTAGTCATACAGTTATTGGTCAGTCCTTTCAGCCTATGAAAATATATTTTCTTTTTAACAGTTTACTTTTTATTGTATTTTTTTCCATTACCATTTATCCCCCTTATACCCTCTTCCACCTCCACCTACCCTTCTCCACCACCTTCCAGTTACCACACTGTTGTTCATGTCCATGAGAAAATATATTCTCTCTTTTTTTTTAAGATTTTATTTATTTATTTTTAGAGAGAGGAAGGGAGGGAGAAGGAAAGGGAGAGAAACATCGGTGTGTGGTTGCCTCTCCCATGCCCCTTACTGGGGACCTGGCCAGCAACCCAGGCATGTGCCCTGACTGGGAATTGAACTGGTGGCCCTTTGGTTTGCAGGCCGGCACTCAATCCACTGAGCCACACCAGCCAGGGCAAAAATATATTTTCTATTAACATTCTCCATGGAATGGTTTATATGGTATATGTGTATGTATGTGTATGCTTTTTGAAAAAATATTTCAGAAACAGTTATAACAAATATAGTATTATATAGGCTATTTGTTCTTGTCCAGAGCTTTTAGTACCTCTCTCTGTCTTTCAGATCTTTACTCTCCCAAGAATCAGTCAACAGATATTTATTGAGCATCTCTTAAGTGCCAAGCCCTGTGCCAGTATTAAAGTGCTTAAGTTATCATGGTGCAGAAAAAGTCTCTACCCTCCTAGAGCTTGTCCTCTAGTGGAACAGACAAACATCAAATGATTAAGCATTACATGAATATTATCATAAATAGATGTGTGCAGAGTGCTCCTGGCTGCAAAGGTAAAAGACACGGGTATAATAAGAGAGTGTGTCAAAGAGATCCAGCCCAGTGCAGAGATCAGGGCCAGCTTCACTGAAGAAGTGATAGTTAAGCTGATATATGAAGAATGTATGCTGGTTGCTGGGTAGATGGCGGGGACCAAGGGTATGCGTGAAGGCTCAGAGGTGCAGGAGGACTGTTAAGGCTTTAAGACTTGACTCTAAAGACCATATGACACCACTGAAGGGCTCTAAGTAGGAAAGTGACATCAAACTGAGGAATGGATGGAGCAGGGAACATAGTCACAAGGCGATTGCAGTTGTCTGATCAGAAAAGGTGGTAAGCGAGATCCAGCTGATGAACAGAGAAGAACAAATTTAAGAGACATTTAGGAGATAGAATCAGAGAATTGGTGATACTGTATGTGGGCCAGTACCTCCTAACCCTTTCTCTACTCTTTTTAAAACATCCTTTGCCTTTAGCACATAAAGCTAAAATCCTGAGGTTAGGTTGTAGGCGTTCATGTTGAGGGTCCCCAAGACCACTGTATGGCTCAGCTATTCACCGAAAGGACCCATGGGAATCAGAAAAACTGGTATCTCACAGCTAAGGTTTATTACAACAACAGGATACCAATTAAAATCAGCGAAAGGAAAGGGTACATGGGGCAAAATCCAGGAAAAGCCAGGCATACACTTCTGGGTGTCCTTTCCCAGTGAGTCACACGGATGTGCTTAATTCTCACAGCGGCAGCGTGTGACAGCACACACTAAGTGTTGTCCACAGGGACACTCGCCAAAACCTTGGGGTCCAGTGTTTTTATTGGGGTCAGTCACATGCACACAGAGTCCCAGCCTGACAGACTCTATCTCTGGAGCAAAAACACATTTTAGCATAAAGCACCTGATCCGACTGGTACTGTGTGGTCCCAGGCCTCAGCCATACAGAAACCAGGCAGAGTATTCCAGGGGCTCAGGGCTCGTCTCCTAGAAGCTGGCCAAGGGCCAGTCCTAAGGAGACAGGCCGCTTCCGGGAATGTGCAGGGTTTGAGCAGCCCGTGCTTGCTGAGCTAACCCTCTCCTACACGGCGTTGTGGCCCGAGGAACCAGGTCAAATGTAGGGCGGAAGGGACCTGAGACTGAGCTTTTATGCTCTAGGCTTCCTTCCCAAGGCTACCTCTTCCCCAGGACATCAGGGAACCCCACCTTGAAAAGATTACTTTTAGTAGATTGTAGCAAAATGTTGGGGACCCCGTGTCATTCTTGGTTTATATAAGAGATTCTGTACATCAAAGGGCTCAGCGACAAGGATAAGCCTGGCACTTAACTGGAGATCTAACTCAGCAGAACCTGGAATATGGACTTTCTCCTACATTTGAATCCACACAGTAATTTCCGTAACAGAAATTAATGTAAGTTTAGCTATTGTCTGGCATAATTTTCTAAATTCTCTCAATAGTGATTGTCTACTTATTATAAGTTAGATCTTCCCGTATTACATAGCAGTCAGAGAGTTACACTCTTTAGAATCTTAAGATATTTACTCTCCCAGAAAACGTGGGGAATTTGAGAAGTGTTTGTTTTGAAAAGAAAAATATATGTGAGGTGCATTGCTGAAAGCCCATTTGCACTGAACCTGTACTTAGAGAAAAATTTAATGTCAGAGTCAGATAACGTGCTTTGCCAGGACCTCCATGGGTGATGTTGTAAGAATAGAAGCGGTGCGACTATTTAAAACGACCGGAGAAGAACCAGGCGAGCTGGCAGCGGGAAGGTTGTTTGACTGGACTGAAGATCAGTAGATTACAGATGAGTAAAGAGAAAAAGATTACACTTCTAAGTATTGATAATAAAATGCTCCCTGGGAGAAAATTTTTTATTAGTATAGAAAAACTAGTAATAAAATTGTGAGTATACATAGTTTTTGAGAGGTCACTGCTTTTCAGAGGAAGGGGTCACATTATTTGAAATGTTACAGTTAGAAAATATGATCACAGAATGGGTTAGCATGAGAGCTTGAACAAATGCCCATTTGAAGAGACTTCTAGTTTGGTGCCTCCTCCCCGTATTGTCATGTACGGGTTATTCAAGTATCACTGAAGATGTTAAAGCCAAAATAAGAAGCGTCAGTACTTTAGGTTAAGTGGAATAGGAATCTGAATTTTAAAATTATTTGTTGTGCCTATCACATAGAGTAATGAATAATTATACTAAATGTTGAAAGCAAGGGACTGAATATTTACAATTGTGGCAAATTTCTGTTAAATTAATTTGAGTTTCTGGTTAGGAAGACTATTTTCTTCACAATTGCGGCTTCATTTCAGTAGTACATTTCTCAGATTCAATTCACAGTTTGTTATAACATTTCATGGTAAACTAGCTGTTTTATTTAACAGTATTAATTGAAACAGTTGTGGAATCATTTGAAAGTAATCTTCAGTTTTTTAGCATAATCATGGATAATTAGGGGATGAGGTTACCACGTTGTCAGAAAAGTACACTTACAAGAACAACTAACCTTATGCAGCGTTTATTAGATGCCAGGCACTGTTCCGAGTGCCTTACATAGGATGGGTAATCCTTATGACAAGTCTTTGGAGGTAGGTTTTATTATTATCCCAATTTTACAGATGAAATTGAGGCACTGAGCCATTAAATGACTTGCCTAGGCTGCACACGGCCCGTAAGTGGCTTCAGATAAAAATAAGGGTCGCACAGTGTCCGCCCTGTAGCCGTGGTGTCCAGCCACTCCCAGATTACACGTCAGTCAGGAGACTGGAGTGCCCCGCTGTGTGACGTGTAGCCTAGCCAGTGAGGAACCAGAAATAAAGAGAGAAAAAATCCCCAGTGTTAACCAAAATGTTAAAGAAAAAGAAACCTAAGAGTATTAATTGTCTTGAATGATTGATCGGTCCTTTGTCCTCAACTAGAGTCTAACAGACGTAAAGGAGCAGTAGTGGGTGGCCGCCATAGCCACTGTCACCGCAAAGAATTTTTCAGCAACATTTGAGGCTGGTATTGAGAATAAGGAGGAAAAATGGAACTGGAACTATTGATTACCCTTGTGATCGAGACATAAAATGTTGTACTGATTATAACTATGCATGTGTATATTGTTTCAAATAGTATAGAAATTAAAATTATAATTTCTGTTCTTTAGTGGCATCATTTAGTGGTGCCCTGCTCTAAAAGTTTGTCATCCAGAGTGGCTGAAGGATTAACCCATTGGTTTCATTTCCTTCCACTGGGAAAATCTTTGTTGTTTTAACCCTTGTTGAAGTTATTAGTTGATATTGAAGATTTGTCTCCTATTAAACCTCACCCTAGTCTCTTTTATTGCCGTTTATTCTATATCCACCCCCCCGTGGTTTCCTCGACTCAGCTGCCATACAAGGGAAGAGAAAAGCCTTGTACACCTTTTCCATCACACCTTGCGCTAACTGGACACACAGCATTTGCTGTTTTGTGAATTGAATATAGCATATTTCCCTGGTTTTGAAAAATAAGACTAAAGCAAACCCGGCTTACTCTTTCATTGGTTTTTGACGATCTTGTCATGATTGTAGCTTCTGATTATAAATCTTTGTCATGACTATACAGTCCTGTTGATCTACAGGTATAAGGCACTGAGCTACCTGGAAGACAGGAATTATTGTGCGACCATGTTTGTGTGCAGAGTACCTAGCACAGCATGGAGGAGCGCTCCGTACATGTTTTTAAATAAAGGCACCAGTGAGTGAATCATATAACCTGAGATGTTGATTTTTTTGTTTAAATCTCTGTCAGGAGTTTGCTTTCTTGAATTAATCATGATTTTCCTTTAAAAAATTAAGTGTTCAATGGAGTTTTTTTAAACCAAAGTTCTATCGTGTATGTTTTCATTTTCTAAAATCATTGATTTTTAACATCCCTATTTATGATTACCCTGAAAATATTGGAGTATAAACGATTTAAATTTTTGTAATGCTCAATAATACATTAGCATGCTTTTATAAAAAGCCTCAGTAATCTCTCTGCAACATTTTTTGCATGCTCATTTCACATCTGAAAGTGTTTGAAGGACATATGGAATAGAAAATGAACGACAGCCTTTTTAACTCTGGATGGCAGGAAGTGGGACCCAACTAAAACATTCCCTCCTTTACCCATCACTTGTCTGGGCATACTGACTCCTAACATATTTCTTGTATTCTCTTTTACCACTATGGTCATGTAGATCACCTTTTACATTATAACTTACAAAAGTTATTTAAAATGCTTTTTTTTCCTTTTCTCCCAGGGAAAAGGCTAGCATGGTTGTCCCTGAAGAAAGGGAAGGCAGAAATGAAACAAACCTAGACCTGGTAAGAGGCCCCATGTCTACAGATGCTACCGTCGACACTCGGAAAGCAGGTGAGTCCCGCCCTCCTGGTGCCTGGAAGGAGGCTGTGAGGCCCCAGAGTTTCTATGCAGAGGCTTGGTTTTTCTCAACAAACTTAACAATGGATGCCTGCTCCCTTACCCTAGTCTCAGCTCTGCCATTTATTAACCTTGTGTCCTTCCTGAATCTAACTAAGGCTCCCCATCTGTAATATAAGTGGGGGTGTATTTGATGCCCCCAGCTTGGAAATTAGTTATGTCCCAGCGTTGCTTTTAATCGTGGTTGGCTGAGACTCCGAATGTACTTTTGCAAAGAAACTTTTGTAAATGGTGATTAGGTTCTTATCTTAACTGGAAGAAGCCGGTTTAATCAGAGACAAATAGCAAGGAGTTATTTGAGGTACATTCCTGCTTGCCTTTCTGGATTTGTTTGTTGCCCCTTGGCACTTTTCCAGATCCAGGTGTGTGGTGCTCTCGTTGTCTTGCAGTATCCGAACCGTGGCAGACCACCAAGACCTGCCGAATTCCCAGCACACCATGATCCAGGAATAACCATTTCCTATTCCCCACATCCCATTTCGCCATGGCAGCAGCTGAGATCAGCCAAGTGACATGAGAAAAGCAATATGATTGAGTTGATGTAACCTTTGGTGGGGTCAAGCACAGTTTGAGCGGTGGGTCTCAGAATTTAGCATACCTAAGACTAACCTCATATGCTTGTTAAAACTGTAGATTCACAGACCTCAGTTCGTAGACATTCCAATTCAGTAGATCTGAAATGGGTTCAGCGTCTTAGGGGCTTCTGATGGAAGTGGTCCTTGGATCATCCTTTGGGAAACAATTCCTCAGAGCATGTAGGTCTTTTAGAAGAAGATTCCTATCAACTTGAACAGGTTGGTGACATTCATGCAGAATTACAGAATGTAAGGCAGTATGAAGGAAGACAGATTTGAGCGTGTAGGTACCATTCAGAAAGCTACTCACAGAAGTCTGTCCTTTTGAGTTCAGTCCTCTAAGCCCTGTGTTAGTTTCCTATGGCTGCTGTAACAAATTACCACTTAGTGGCTTGAAACAACACACATTTATTATGTTACAGTATTATCTTATAATTCCAAAGTCCAGTGTGTCTCACCAGGCTAAAATGAAGGTGTTGGCAGGCCAGCATTCCTCCTGGAGGATCTAGGGGGAGAATCCCTTTGCTTTCCTGGTTAGGAGGCTGCCTGCATTCCTTGGCTCATGGCCCCCTCATCCACCTTCAAAGCCAGCAGTTCCAACTCTAACTTTCCTACTTTTCTCTTTCACATATAAGAATCCATGCACCTGCCTGGAGAATCTGAAATAATCCCCCTATCTTAAAATCTCTAATTTAATTACATTTGCAAAGTCCCTTTTGTCACATAAAGTCACATGCTTACAGGTTCCAGGGATTAGGGCATGGACGTCTTTATGGGCCATTATTCTGCTACCACAGTACTTGTATTGTCCGTAAACCGGAAGCATTAGCATCACCTGAGAGCTTACTAAAAATGCAGTCTTAGACTCTATCCCAGACTACATACAAAGGTTGGCAAAAAGTAGGCTCACAGTTGTAATATAAATAAATACCATTATTAATAAATAATAATACAGTAATAAACTCTGCTTAGGGTACTCACAACTATAAACCTATTTTTGCCCCACCACCCCCTGCATAGAAATCACTCTTTACCATATAATTTCACTTATATGTGGGATAAAAAGTAACAAACAAGAAAACAAACTCATAGATACAACAATATGGTGGTTACCAGAGGGAAAGGGGGTCAGGGGAGGAGAGGAGGGTAAAAGGAGCCAGATATGTGGTGACAGACGGACAGTAGACTTTGGGCGGTGAGTCCGCAGCACAGTGTACGGATGATGCCTTACGGAGACACACACCTGAGCCTTATATAATGTCGTTAAGCAGTGGTACCCCAATATATTTAATTTTGTTAAAAAAGAGTAAATCTGGGTGGTAGGAATTAAAAATAAATAAATAAAGATTTGCTCTTTAACACGACCCTGGATGCTTCATGTGCACATGAGAGTGTGAGAAGCTGTGTTCCACGGTGTTCTTGTTTTTCCTACCTCCTTCCATTTTCCCATCTCTGGACTCATTGGTGCAAGCACTCAAAGCTCCGAAATTGCTCACAGCAGCTCACAAGGCAGTTTATACAGCGAGCATTTTTAGGCAACTACTGCGCGCCTTGCCGTGCCCGGGGAATCGGGAATACCGTGATCAGTAAAATGTCGTCGGTGCAGCGATAAGGGACCACGGGGGACTCCAGAGGGGAAGCGATGGCCAACGCTGGTATTTATGAGTCAGTGTAAGTAAGGAAACACCCATTGCTTCTAACTTCCCTAGTAGTTCTATTTAGTTCAAGAGAAATTGCCTTTATTTACTCTGTACATAGCCTTTTGGAAAATATAGAAAAAATGGAATAGTAACCATAGTATTTTGTAACCATGCATCATAGATGAACAACAGAAACATAATCTTAAACTTTGATTGTTATATTTCATCTTTGCAAGTTGTTCCTCAGTGACATTACTTAAAATGCAACTTCTTCTTAATAGGTGGCCAGGAACAGAAAGGTACGCAGCAAACTATAGTGGTGGACATGCGTGAGTTTCGAAGTGAACTTCCATCTCTGATCCATCGCCGGGGCATTGACATTGAGCCAGTGACCTTAGAGGTTGGCGATTACATCCTGACTCCAGAAATGTGCGTGGAGCGCAAGAGCATCAGTGATCTGATCGGCTCTTTAAACAACGGCCGCCTTTACAGCCAGTGCATCTCCATGTCCCGCTACTACAAGCGACCCATACTTTTGATCGAGTTCGACCCCAGTAAGCCCTTCTCTCTCATTGCCCGAGGTGCCTTCCATCAGGAGATCTCCAGCAACGACATCAGTTCCAAACTCACTCTCCTCACCCTTCACTTCCCCAGACTCCGGATTCTCTGGTGTTGCTCCCCGCATGCCACCGCGGAGTTGTTTGAGGAGCTGAAACAAAATAAGCCACAGCCTGATGCAGCAACAGCCATGGCTGTTACAGCAGATTCGGAAACCCTCCCTGAGTCAGAAAAGTATAATCCTGGCCCCCAGGACTTCTTGTTAAAAATGCCGGGGGTAAATGCCAAAAACTGTCGCTCCTTGATGCACCACGTTAAGAACATTGCAGAATTAGCAAGCCTGCCGCAAGACAAGCTCGCAAGTATTCTGGGGAACGCTGCGAGCGCTAAGCAGCTTTATGACTTCATTCACGCCTCTTATGCAGAGGTCCTGTCTAAAGGGAAGATGAAAAAGTGAGCAATGGTGGCTGTTTTCTTATCCTGCGACTGCGCTTTTCAACTGTTCTTTGCCAGCCGTAATGGATCATTATTAATTATTAGCTCAGGATCTCATTCCCTTCCAGTGTTTTTAATGATTGTGCTGTCTGTTTCCTAGTTGAGTGGATCAGAAGCCAAGGTTCCTCCCTGAACTTTGCATCTCGGCATCTTTCTAACTTTTCTTTGCCAGTTTTCCTCCCTTCCTGTGCTGTCCACGCCGGAGTTTGTGTGTTCAATTTTTAAGCGAGGTGTGTCAGGATCAGGTAAAGTTTCTATAAGTGCTTACAGAAGGCCACTTTTGAGACAAGCCAAAATTTGTCTCCTACACAAACTGCTAAAACACACAATCAGTCACATTCTTACCCTCTGTCTGTAGAGATACCCCCTGGAACACTGAGAAGAAAACACCTCTTTGCCATTCCTGACCAGTTTCTCTCTACCACATCTTTCTCCACGACATACTTCTTCCACCTGTCTGCCTCTAAGAAAGCTTCACGGGAACTTCCTCCTGATGAGCGAAGACAGCCACCTCTAAAACTGGCTGGTTTATTTTCTAGTCACTTGAATAGATGTAGATGTAGCACTCAGTTGTTCAAAACCAGTGTTTTTAAAACGTAAAATGAATTAACCTATGTATAGAATTTTACAGTGGAGGTAAGGAGCCCTTAGAACTCTCAGTTTTTACTGAGATATTTAACCTCCTAGAGGTTTGGTTTTCCTTCCTTAAGTTAGCATAAAAGGACTGTAAATAAATGGAAAATCAATGCATAGGATATATAAAAATTCTAAAGAAATATATATGTATTTAAAAATTCTTAAAGAAAACAATCTCATTCTACACCTTCTGATTGATTTCATTTAGCTCTTTACTGGTATGTGCATAACGGACATTCAGAGAATCTTCATGCAGTTTTTAAACTTTAAATATTGTTAACAGGTATTCACATATTTAGTAATGAGTAGTAATTTTTCTACCTCAAGAGCTGATATAGACATCTATTCTGCCAGTCATATCACATATTTTAATGTTTCATCAATGTCAGCCACGTTTTGTTTCACACTGTTTGACCTCAGGAGACAGTGTACCATGTAACACAAAAACAGTCTTCAACTTCAGCAGAAGTACTTTTAGCTGTCCTCTCCAAACTGAACCACGCTGATGCCTTGATTTCTTGGTATGTTCTCAGATGTTAATATAGTTAAAGTATATGTGGATTTTGAACTCTCTGCAAGAGTACTGCAAGAATGGATTGAGAGTTATCAAAGAGCCCCATCGGTTACTGTAGGTCTCTGTACAGTGATTTGGAGAGTAGAGAAGAGGACAAGAAACAGAAATTAGTTTAAGATAAAGATTTGAGCTACCCACTAATTTTGTCCCAGGGTTAAAAATATGCCCCTGAGAAGAGAAAACAAAAATGTCAGATATACATGTTAACTTTCACTTTTGCATGTGTTTCTTAATCTAAGACTTCAATTATTATTAAAAGTACATTTAAATCGGCATACCTCCTGCCCTAACTGAGTGGCTCAGTTGGTTGGAACATCATCCTGTACACCAAAAGCTGGCAGATTCGGCCTCCCGTTAGGGCACGTATGGGAGGCAACCAATCGATATTTCTCACTCACATTGATGTGTGTCCATCTCTCTCTCGCTCTTTCTCTCTCTCTTCCCCTTCCTCTCTAAAAAATTAATAAATATCCTCAAGTAGGATTTTTAAAAAAAGGCATACCACCTCAAATAGAGTTATCATTTTTCTTCATACTATTCTAGCACTTCTTGAGGTATGTAATTTCTGTTATCTCTTAAAGCTACCTTTTTAAACAATCCTAGTTAATAGTACAACAGAGATAACAGTGTTAATTGTATTTAGAAAGCCAGCATCCTGTGACTCTCAAAGTTTGATACTTGCTATTGTACTTAGTGGACGCTTGAAGAGAGGTGCACCATCTCGTGTATTTGAATTATGAGTGATATTTCCCAATGAATTCTAACATGGTCATTATAGATGAAAGGCACTCACTGCCACTTCCTCTTCTAACCAAATATATAGGGTCCAGCACGAATAACACCACTTTTTTATTACAAAATCTTTTATTACAAAGTCATAAGCATGTAATTCTGTAATGTAACATAACAATAGCACACTCAAGCACACTGTATGACATTTTAGGTGAAATGTTCAAATTAAAACTATAAATTATTGCACCCATATTGTTACCCTACCAACCACGCTCAAGCAGGTGTTACTTCTGCTAGACACTGTATATATATTTTAATGTGTCTCCAGTTGTGGAAAGCCTTTAATACAACCATCATATATTTACTTTTATTGAATATTTTTAGAAATTTTTACAATTTTTGGCAAAGAACTAGAAATGCACAGTTGAAAATTTACTATATCACTTAATTTTCTAGCATAATTTTGTTAGCTCGAACTCTTTTAAAATCATAAATATCCAGTATACATTTAAACTCATGCTTAGCTTTTTAAAGCTTTTTTTAAAAACTTGAGATTAGCATTATTCTACTTTATAAGTTTTTTACATAAAAACTTGAGCATATGAAATATTGTGAGAAATTGTTTGTTTAAGTCACTGTGCCTCTCTTTATACTTCTTAAAATTATACAAGAAGATATCATTTTTAATAGTGGCCATAGTAATGTCCTTTTGGCAATAAATTGCTATTTCTTCATTCTGAGGCTTAGTAGAATATATATCTCTGTCTGTTTTCGTACATCCAGAATGCAGTTTCCCAGCTCCCGAGGGACTAAGAATAATTGTCCTGTTCCTTAATCCATTGGAAACATAGAGGGTTAAGTCTAGATTTGCTTGTGCTGACAGTATAAAATTAATAAATGGCCTTGAGCAGGAAAACCTACACTGAGGCAAATCTGAAGAAATGGGTGGGGGCAAAGAGGCAGACATTATTAGTCTTTGCTTTTGTTTTTCAAGCATAATTTGATTTTCCTTTGGCTCAGAAAACTCTAGGGAAATTGCCTTCTCTTGGCGTTCAGTTTAACCTAGAAATGTCCTCTTAAAAACCAACATTGTAGGAAAATTCTTTTCTCAGGCTTGAGTATATGAAAACTTACCCAGACGTCCACATGAACTGTCGTTTGTCTTCATTATTTCGCTTTGTATTTTGGTTTATAGCTCTTTCCTGTTTGACTCTCAACTTCAGCACTTAACTTACCATCTCTATCCACAGGTTTCTGGTTG
This sequence comes from Mormoops blainvillei, assembly GCA_004026545.1. Classification (NCBI taxonomy): domain Eukaryota; kingdom Metazoa; phylum Chordata; class Mammalia; order Chiroptera; family Mormoopidae; genus Mormoops; species Mormoops blainvillei. The sequence goes on along the minus strand of PVJD01007277.1, from coordinate 14,321 downwards.
CCGACAGCACTGTTGTTTTTTGCTTTAAGGGTGTATGTGAGCCAAAATTTGGATGGGATGGAGACATAACTGATTTGTATCAATTTGTAAAAGTGTTTGTGTATTTTTTAACAAAATGTGTCTTTATTCAGTATTTTCCTCAGCATTCTGTGCAAAGTAAAAATAACAATGTATACTTGAAAGGGCATAAATTCCTAATGCTTTATATGTATATTGTGTTAGCAAATATAATTTTTAAAACAATATTTAATTTGGCTGTGTTTTTGTTCTGCAGAATAAATGATTAAAGCTGAACTGCTATTGTGTTTGACACGACTGGTAAATCCACTATCTAAGGCTTTAGTGTATTTTTCTTTTGGTTGTTTTTCATTTTGTAGCAGTTCTTTTTAAGGAAGAAAAACACTGTTCTCCTTCTGAAAATACTCCTTTGTTGACATATGACGAACATGTGGTGAGCACAGTGCCTGGGACACCTTAACTCAACAGAAACTAATTTCCTGCCATCCCCAACTCATACCTTTTTGTTCCTTTAATATCAAAGTTGAAAGAAGTGAATTATCATTTTGACGCATCTAGAATCTATTGTAATCCCTTAACAAGCTTAATTATTAGTTAACTAATTGGCTCATTTCTACGATTTAATTATTTTTGCTTCTGCTTTAAAATGTGGCACCAAATCCCTTTTTAACAAGACATAAGACAGGTTATTTCTCAAAATGTTCTAATGCCTTAATAAAGAGGCTGCTAGAATAATTAACCCTTTCTTAGTAGTAGTGATATAACTCATATTCACTGAGTGCTTGAGCATTCTCATTCAGTCCTCATAACAAAGCTATAAAGGTACTACTGTATAAAATCCCCTTCTACTCTTGTGAAACAGGCCCAAAGACATTAATTTGCCTAATGATGGAACCACCATTTGAACCCAAGAGCTCACTCCAGAGTCCACGATGAAACACTGGTGGTGAGTGGTGGGAGGAGAGAATGGGAGACTGGTTAGTGTCCACTTTTATATCTCTAATTACAGATGTGTCACAGAAAAAGCATATTGGTTTGCTTCCATGTGTCTCTTAGTTAATAGTGTCAAGAGCAAGTATGCCAAACTTGGAAAGAGGTCAAAGAGAATACTTGAGTTACCTTTCTGTGAAGAGCTGGATGTTGTCTAGTAGTCGATGCATCTTGAGGGTTATCTGATTTTCTAGGGCTGTAAACCTTTTGCTGACTGATTAGGAAAGATTTTTTTTTTTTTGCAACTTTATAAGAATAGACAGGTTAACTTGTAGAAAACCGGACCGCAAAACAGGTATCCCCCACTTTTCAAAAGTTTACGTTATGCCATTTTCCTTTTATGAAAGTTCTTCATAATACTGTTCTCATTAACAGAAAGAAATCCAAAGAGGATTTTCTCCTTTATGGAAAAAGGCGAAAAGCAAACATACATTTAGCATTCGTTTTGCAGCAAGCTATTAAAGAGGCAATGAGCGCCCGGAGCATGGAGAGCGGCCCCATCAAGCTCCTTCCCCGAGGAACCACAGTCAACATCAAGCCGCCACAGTTTTAAACTGTGTCTGTGAGCATCTAAGCTTTCTCTGGGCCTGTTTTGTGCACCTTTTAGCAAGGTGAGTCCTTAAGGTGTCAGAAAAACCTAAGAGAGCTTGTGAGGGAGTTACACTCACTGTAAAACTGGACGTAATTAAGTGTTTAGGTCACAAACAAAATGAAGACATTGTACATCTGTTGAATTTGGGTCTGGGGATGCTCAAAAATTTTTCTGTAGAAATTAATGGTATTTGCCGCTTTGCTTTACGCCATTTCAGCTTATGAAATTTTCACGGGAACACTCTACCTCCAGATGGCAAGGGAAACAAGTACAAGTGGTTCTTGTCTGGTAGCATCACAAAAGTTATTGCCTAGTGGGACATTAATCAGTTTTGTATTTTTATTTCTGCATTCCCTGACTGACCAACTATAAATCTCTGGGTCCCTGAATTTTCTTTTGAATCAGCCTTAACATCTTACTGGTTTATCATTAAACGAATCAAATAAAATCTTTGACTTTTCTTATATTTGTACAAGAGACATGTTTGTACCTTTTTGAAAATTGTACTTTGCAAATAGTATTGGCAACATGAGTTCCCATATAATAATGATAAAATCATATTTCCAGCCTCATTCATCCTAAAGGTAAACCTTGCAAACTAGAAAATGGATAATACACATCTGCATATATATTTAAGAACATTACTTTGATATTTAATATTAAAAACTATAAATCAATTAAATATTTAAGAACTACGGACTCATTTTAAGATGCAGACTGCATGGACCTGTTTCTCATTTTGTTTTCAAAAGCACAACTGAATATTCTGTCTGAGTTGGGTTTCTTTTTTTTTTCTGTGTAGCCATTAACTATCAGTTTTAAAGACACTGATTCATGAATGAGAAAGAAAAGGAATTTTTTTTTTTTTGGTATATTTTATTGAGTATGCTATTACAGTTGTCCCATTTCCCCCCCCATATCCCCTCCACCCACCTCCCCATCCCATCTTCCCCACACCTCTTAGCCCATCTCCTTGGGCTGCACACGCCAGTTCTTCGGCTTCTTAATTTCTCACACAACTTCCAGCCTCCACCTGGCCACTTCATTTTTTGTTTGTTTTTGTCAACATTCTCCCACCACCGCTTTCCCTAGGCCCACCCACCCCCACCTCCCACCCTCAATCCTTCCCCACTTTGGCTTTGTCAGTGGGTCCTCTATGCATGTTCCTTGATGACCCTTCCCCTCCCTTTCCCTGTCATTGCCCTCCCTCCTCCCCTCTGGTTACTGTCAGTTTGTCTTTTACTTCAATGTTGCTGGTTATATTTTGCTTGCTAGTTTGTTTTGTTGATTAGGTTCCACTTATAGGTGAGATCATATGGTATCTGTCTTTCACTGCCTGGCTTATTTCACTTAGCGTAATGCTCTCCAGTTCCATCCATGCTGTCGCAAAGGGTAGGAGCTCCTCCTTCCTTTCTGCTGCATAGTATTCCACTGTGTAAATGCACCACAGTTTTTTGATCCACTCATTTACTGTTGGGCACTTAGGTTGCTTCCAATTCTTGGCTATTGTAAATTGTGCTGCTCTGAACATTGGAGTGCATAGGTTCTTCTGAATTGGTGTTTCAGGATTCTTAGGGTATAATCCCAGCAGTGGAATTGCTGGGTCAAAAGGTAGATCCATTTTTAGTTTTCTGAGGAAATTCCATACTGTTTTCCACAGTGTCTGCACCAGTCTCCTTTCCTACCAACAATGTACTAGGGTTCCCTTTTCTCCACATCCTCACCAGCACTTGTTGTTTGTTGATTTGTTTATGATGGCCATTCTGACTGGTGTGAAGTGGTATCCCATTGTGGTTTTAATTTGCATCTCTCTGATGGCTAGTGATGCTGAGCATCCTTTCATATGCCTCTGGGCCCTGTGTTCGTCCTCCTTGGAGAAGTGTCTGCTCAGGTCCTTTGCCCATTTCTTAATTGGATTGTTTGTCTTCCTAGAGTGGAGTCGTGTGAATTCTTTATATATTTTGGAGATCAAACCCTTGTCCGAAGTATCATTGGCAAATATATTTTCCCATACAGTTGGCTCCCTTTTCATTTTGCTGGTGTTTTCTTTAGCTATGCAGAAGCTTCTTATTTTAATGATGTCCCATTTGTTTATTCTTTCCTTTATGTCCCTCGCTCTAGGGGACATATTGGTGAAAATATTAGTGTGTGGAATATCTGAGATTTTCCTGCCTATCTTCTCCTCTAGGACTTTTATGGTGTCATGACTTACGTTTAAGTCTTTTTCCAGCTTGAGTTTATTTTTGTGTGTGCTCTAAGTTGGTGGTCGAGTTTCATTTGTTTGCATGTACCTGTCCAGATCCCCCAATACCATTTGTTGAAGAGCATATTTTTGCTCCACTTTATGCTTCTGCCCCCTTTGTCGAATATTGATTGACCATAGAGACATGGATTTATTTCTGGGCTCTCTATTCTGTTCCATTGATCAATGTGTCTGTTCTTATGCCAGTACCAGACTGTTTTGATTACAGTGGCCTTATAATATAGTTTGATGTCAGGCATTGTGATCCCTCTAGCTTTGTTCTTCTTTCTCTAAATTACTGCAGCTGTTCAGGGTCATTTATGGTTCCATATAATTTTTGAAATGTTTGTTCTGTATCTGCAAAATATGACATTAGTAATGTAATAGGGATAGCACTGAATCTATAAATTGCTTTGAGTAGTATGGACATTTTGATGATGTTAATTCTTCCAATCCATGAACATGGAATATGCTTCCATTCGTTTCTGTCTTCCTTAATTTCTTTTTTCAGCATTGTGTAGTTTTCTGAATACAGGTTTTTAACCTCCTTGGTTAGGTTTATTCCTAGGTACTTTACTTATTTTTCTTGTTGCTGTAGTAAATGAGATTTTTTTCCCTGATTTCTGATTCTGATATTTCATTGTTGGTGTACAAAAATGCCTTCGATTTCTGAATATTAACTTCGTATCCTGCTGTTTTACCAAATTCACTTTTTAGGTTGAGTAGTTTTCTGGTGGAGTCTACAGGGTTTCTATGTATACTATCATGTCATCTGCAAACAATGACAGTTTTACTTCCTCCTTTCCAATTTGGATGCCTTTTATTTCTTTTTCTTGCCTAGCTATGGCTAGGACTTCTAATACTATGTTAAATAGAAGTGGTGAAAGCAGGCATCCTTGTCTTGTTCACGATCTCAGCAGGAAAGATTTTAGTTTTTGCCCATTGAGTATAATATTGGACGTAGGTTTCTCGTATATGACCTTTATTATGTTGAGGTATACCCCCTTTATTCCCACTTTTCTGAGTGTTTATATCATAAATGGGAGCTGTACCTTATCAAATGCTTTTTCTGGATTTATTGATATGATCATGTGATTTTTATCTTTCCTTTTGTTTATGTGATGTATTATATTTATTGATTTACAAATATTGTACCATCCTTGCATCCCTGGGATGAATTCCACTTGATCATGGTGTACGGTCTTTTTAATGTATTGCTGGATGCGATTTGCCAATATTTTGTTGAGGATTTTGGCATCTATGTTCATCAGTAATATTGGCCTGTAGTTTTCTTTCTTTGTTGTGTCTTTATCTGGTTTTTGGATTAGGATGATGCTGGCCTCATCAAAAGAGTTTGGGAGTCTTCCCTCTTCTTGGATTTTTTGGAATAGTCGGAGAAGGAGAGGGGTTAACTCTTCCTGAAATGTTTTGTAAAATTCTCCTGTGAAACCATCTGGTCCAGGGCTTTTGTGTGCCTAGAGTTTTTTGATTACTGCTTCAATTTCACCAGCTGTTACCAGTCTATTCGGGCTTTCCGCTTCTTCTTCATTCAGTTTGGGAAGATTATATTTTTCCAGACATTTGTCCATTTCACCCAGGTTATCAAATTTCTTGGTGTATAGTTGTTCATAGTAATTTCTTACAATCCTTGTATTTCTATGGTATCAGTTATAATTTCGCCTCTTTCATTTCTGATTTTATTTATTTGCATCCTCTCCCTTTTTTTCTTGATGAGTCTGCTTAAAGGCTTTTCAATTTTGTTTACCTTTTCAAAGAACCAGCTCCTGGATTTATTGATTCTTTGAATGTTCTTTTAGTCTCTATGTCATTCAATTCTGCTCTGATCTTGGTTATTTCCTGCCTTCTACTTGCTCTGGGCTTTGTTGATGTTTCTCTAGTTCTTGTAGATGTTGTGTTAGGTTATTTATTTGAAATGTTTCTATCTTTTTCAGGTAGGTCTGTATTGCTATGAACTTTTCTCTCAGGACTGCCTTCACTGTGTCCCGTAGGTTTTGAACTATTATATATTCATTTTCACTTGTTTCCAGAAACCTTTTGATTTCTTCTTTTATCTCTTTATTGACCCATTCATTGTTTAATAACATGCTATTCGATCTCCATGGGTTTGAATGTTTTTGAGTCTTTTCCTTGAGGTCGGATTTTAATTTTAAGCCCTTGTGATCTGAGAAAATGCTTGACATGATTTCAATTTTCTTAAATTTGTTGAGGCTTGTTTTGTGTCCTATCATGTGGTCTATGTTTGAAAATGTTCCATGTACATTTGAAAAGAATGTATAGTGTGCTTCTTTGGGATGAAAGGTTCTATGTATATCAGTTAAGTCCATTTGATCTAATGCATCACACAGTTCCACAATATCTTTGTTGATTTTTTGTTTGAATGATCTATCCACTGGTGACAGTAGGTATTAAAATCCCCTATTAAAAGTGTGTTGCTATCTATGCCTTTCTTGAAGTCCTTCACAATTTTCCTTATATATTTGGGTGCTCCTATGTTGGGTGCATATAGGTTTACAACGTTTATGTCTTCTTTATGAATTCTCCCTTTGAGTATTTTACAGTACCCTTCTGGGTCTCTTTTTATGGCCTTTATTTTGAAGTCTATTTTGTCTGGTATAAGTATTACTACCCTGGCTTTTTTTTCTGTCCCTTTGCTTGGAATCTTTTTTTCCAACCCTTTACTTTCAGTCTGTGGAGGTCTTTTGTTCTGAGATGGGTCTCTTGTAGGCAGCATATGTTAGGGTCCTGTTTTCTTATCCATTCAGCTACTCTATGTCTTTTAATTGGAGCGTTTAATCCATTTACATTTGAGGTTATTATTTATATGTACTTATTCATTTTTTTCCCTTTGTGCTTGCATTTCCCTCTCTCTCTCTCTCACTCTTTTTCTTCATCTTAAAGCACTTCCTTTAGCATATCTTGCAATGCTGGTTTGGTAAAAGTGTTCTTTTAGCCTTCTTTTGTCTGAGTAACTCCTTTCTCCTTCCATTTTAATTGAGAGCCTTGCTGGGTGGAGTAGTCTTGGTTGCAGGCCTTTGCTTTTCATTACTTGGAAAATTTCTTGCCATTCCCTTCTGCCTTGTAGTGTCTCTGTGGAGAAGATATTCCCAAGGATGCATCTACACGATAATGTTTGTACATAAAAAGAACAGCGCTCCCTCAGGGCCCAGGAGACAGGTAAACAAAATCAACTTGTGATTTCAACCAAGGGAGTCTCCAGGGACTCATGAAAATAGTAAATAAACCTGGTCCAATGAAATGGCATAATATAGCTGAGATGACAGTATTTGGGAACACTTTTCTGTAATAACAAGCTCCAGAATTTGGTGTTAGTGAGAGAATGCCCCTCACTGACCAAGAGATTTGCTTCCCTGTGAAATTTCTGGGAAGGGTGACACTCAACATAAGCTTCTGGAAAAGGATGGTTTCGTAGACTAAAGGAATCGTGATTGGGCAGGTTTGTTTTTGGCGGAAGGCGGCTATTGCTCAGGGCAGAGGGCTGTCTGGGTTTGAGGCTGCAATTGCCCCTGCCATCAAGGGACATTCAGTCTTGCCGTGAATAGAGAAGTCACAAAAAAACCATGAGCAAGTGGGACAATAAAAATACCCCAAGAGAGCTGTAAGTGCTCCGGAGGTCAGAGGAAGACGTCATAGCCAGTTGTAGGAGTCAGGAATGGCCACAGAGAGAAGGGAGAATGAGGGCGAGTCTTAAAGAACAGGTAGTATTTCATCAGACAGAGATGCAGGCCACGGTACTTCAGCCCAAGCCCAAAGTATTAGCAATGAAACAGATGGGAAATACAATGGTGGTGTTTCGAGAAAGAGTCACAAACATTAGAATTGGCGCATCCATGGGCCGTACTGTAGGAGTCTCTTAAGTGCAGGCTTGAGGAACTTGCTCTCACTTCAGTAGAAAAATGAATGTTTGAGTAAGGGAAAGATGTGATCAAGAAGTCTGCATTAAAACTTTGATCTGGCAGTAGCGAGTTTGAAATGGAAAAGAACTAATACTAATTGAGGACTTAGTGTGTACCAGATATTTTATGTGTGTTCCTCTGCTAAATCCTCACATTCCCAGGTAGGAATTATACCTGCTTCACAGAGGAGGAGACGAAGGCTCTGAGAGATGAAAAAATTAAAGCCACAGTTGAAATGGACAGCAGAGGTGTGCTCAAAGTCCAAAGCCTAATTTCATTCTACCGCACCTTGTTCCCCGGGAGCAAGGACTGGAGGTGAAAAGACCATATCAGAGCTGCTGTAACAGTCTAAGCCATAGCTGGTGACAGCCAGAAGGACATAAAGAAGCATCGAAGGACAGTCTATGGGATGTGGCGAAGAAAAAAATATATATAAGCCTATATGTATATTATATATAATATATATATTAAATATATATTATATATAAGCCTAAAAATGATGCTGCTGTTCACAGAAACAGGGTCTGGAGGGGACCTGCTTACATTGGGAAGATGATTAAGTTGAATTTTATCGAGGTGATTCTGAGATCACCGATAGTCAGGCAGATGTCATAGACATCTCCATTCAAGATGTAGCAGACACCTGAACAGAAGTGAGAATTAAAGACATCAGGTAACTGGTTAAAGCAAAGAAACACAAAGCACACAGAACTTTAGAAAGTGCCGAATTTAGAAGGTGAGAAGATAGAGGAGACAGACTATTAGAAGAAGATTCTGAATCATGCAACAACCAGGATCAAAACCAGGAGAGAATTTCAAGGGAGTGACTCACAGGATTGGGAGCTGAACAGTATGAACACTGGTGGCCTCAGGATACAGCAATGCAGAGAGCTCTGCTCACCCTGGATGGTGGTCCAGGGAGCCCGGGGGCACATGCCCCACTGAGGGACTGAGGAAGCCACGGGGCAGTGTGGATGCAGAAAAGGAGAATGGGCGAGCAGCACGTCAAAGGTGATTTTGTTTGCTGGTGATCAGGAGGAGAAAACAGAATGGGGTGAGACAGGGAAGATGCTAGGGAGAGGACAGATGATTAATGGAAGCAAAACCCAGTGTTGGGGGTGGAAGAAAAAAAGAATGGTTTTGCTTTTCTTCCTTTCACATCAACAGAAAATCTATTTTTGTATTGATTTGTCTCTTCTGAAAAACCAGCATTCGTAGTACCATGTACCTTTAACTTGGAATGGAGCTGGTAAGTCACAAGTAACACTGAATCTTTTTCCGAAGCTTTTCTATTTTAACAACAAAATACTGGTGTTTGTCAGGGAGATCTGCTTGTGTCTGAGCTGGCAGAGGGCATGGCCTAGAGCCCCTCTGTCTGTAACCTGGCTGTATAGTTTTATTATTATTTAAAGTGTCCCTTTCAGCAATTATGAAACCAAAATAAGTGCTGGCTAATGTCTTCTGGAAACTGAAAGTCAACATTCAGCAGCTCTCACTAGCCAATCCTAAGACTTGGTAAGGATTTTTATTTTGGTCTACTGAGCTTACTGTAACTGGGGTGGCTGAGTTGCTATGGTGATTTGTTCTCAAAACAGCCCTTTGCCACAATACATTGAAACAGCAGATGAATCTATTTTACGTTGACTTGATCATGACATTAAGGCTGGTTCAAACATCCCCCACGCTCCCGTCAGGACTTATGTGTAGGACTTTCAAATCAGTGCCAAGACATTGGGTAAAGGAATCACAACTTTGGCTTTTTAAACCTGGGCCTTCACAATTCGTGCCACTGAATACTGTTGGCTCACAGCCCAGAGCTCTACCACGGGGGAGGGGGGCGGGGGGAGGGAGCGGGTTGCCGCTGGGGAAGGTTCATCATCGAAACGATTATGTGGTTAATTGCTCCAGTGTGGGCATAGCCTGAAAGTTATGACTCACGCCTCATTCTGTCACTAACAATGGGGGGGGGGGGGGGGGACAGGATGCACAAAAAGTCAGCTGCTTCTTCCCATTCCTCTTGCAAATCTGTAGCTCGCTAAGAATGGTCCTTGAGGTGTGGGAAGAAAGGCAGATCTCGACGCCAAGACGTGGCGCTGCTCGTGCCCACCGGCAGGCGTCCCCATTAAGTCACAGGTCTTAACCTAGCTACGCGGCAGTCACCGGACACTTTAAAGATGATTGCACTTTGAATGGGGGTGTATCTGCCTCTGATTCTTGCCTAACTATGACAGGAGAGAGAAAAAAAGTAGCTGCCTGATTTCCAGCATGACTCATTATAAACAAAGGGAGGACAGATCGACTGCCTCTTATCAGAGCTCGAGTATGTGCCCCAGGACTGAGGGTGAGTCAGAATGCAAGTCCCAAGTCTTTTTTTGGTCGGAGAGACTTTTTTTTTTTCCTGAGGAAGAGGTGGATTTGCGGTGGGGGAGTACTATTGCTTACTTAAATACTATCGGTGACCCCTTAGTAAGCCCTGGACTTCTAGGTGAGGTCAAATTCCTCTACAATCTGAAGGACTTCCAAGTTGAAGAAAAAAACTGCCCATACTCACAAAGTAACTCGTTTCACATTGTAGAAACATTAGGAATTCTGTGGCAACGATTTCACAACATACACGGATGCCCATAATCATCAAAGTGTACAGTTTAAGTATATGCAGTTTATTGTATGTAAATTATACTTCAAAGGCTTTTAATAAAAAAATAGAGTTAACAGTTAAGTGGGAGGGAAAACCCCAGACAACCTATTTTTATTGTGATTTATCATGAAGCTCTGCACACCCCCTCACTTCCTCATCTGCTGCTTGGTTTTTGGGTGCAAACACAGACAAAGGGGGCAGGCCCGAAGGACTCCTGATGTCATATCATCTAATCCTGATACACTGACCCCAAACTCCCCATTTTTACTGAATGGAGGCAGTGGCGGTAGGCATATAAAGCATAGGTTGGCAAGAAATTTGAAGTGGGGGGGAGATGTTGAGTAGCAAAAGACAAAAGAAGTGCCTTTACTGTGTCTGCCTCACCCTCTCCCGGGCAGCCAGGAGACTGGAGAAGTCTGTTTATGCCTCAGGTGCCTTCATATTTCAGCAAGTACAAGTCAGGTCAAGCCAACAGCATGACGGCACTCCAGAGCTGGCTGATAGACTGTGCGGGCAGACCCGCGCACACACGTGAAATGACTTAACACTTGGAAACTAGCAAACAAGTTAATTTAGGGAGAAACGAACACACATGTGCTCAGATGGCAAAATAGACTAAACTTGTTTGGCAGGTGGGGCTAATAGAAGAAAGAGCAGCAACGAGCAGCCCAGAGGTGTTTTGTTTTCATGTGAACGACCTCAGTTGGGAAAGTATGAACATCTGTTTATGCACAGACTTGGTTATGATCTTCTGCAAGATATGAGAGAGTTTTCTCCTCTCAGATAATAGGCCTTAGTGGTCAGGAAATGTGACTCTTCTTCTTGCTGTATTCTCTCACCAAGACCTGCTTCTGACCACTGACCTGTGGGAAAGGTCTGGATTATTTCTTTCATTTTTTCCATATGTCTGTTCCTGGTGCTGTCCTTTGATTAGCAGATTCAATATACACATCAAAATGATTCAGAGAATTTGACTGTGATCTTAGTGAGACGGTCATTCATGTGGGAGGGTTTTGTGTTAACCTTGTAATCTCTTGCTCGTTGTTGCTAAATCTGGGGGTGGGTGTGTTATTTTCTGACTCCATGGATTCTGTCTGCACTTCGCAGGTGTGCCTCTGCCGCAGAGGCCGATCTCACATATAAGGGCTGCGTCTTTCATTTCCAGAGACAGTCACAAATTTCAACTATTCTTTTGACAAAGCCCCATAAAGACATACTTTTTAGGTCACTTTTCACTGTATAAAATATGATCTGTAGAAAGAATGTTTCACTTGACAAGCGGTTACTCTTGCAATCCAGGGTCTTCAAAATTTTTATTTGGAAAACTGCCAGTTTACTCAACAAACATTCATGAAGAGCCTACTGTGTGCCAAAAGAGTAGAACACAGCCTAGAGGCTGGAGTTACAGGTTGCTGTTTTTTCCAGATCCTAAAGAGCCTGAAAAACAGAGACAGCATTTGTATTTGTGTAATAATGGAATCACAGTAAAGATTACTTATATTTTAAAAACATACGCTCATTGCCTGGAAACGACCAAACCCTCAGCATTGTGATATATGCATTACAGAGCTCTGGGTGCTATGAGCACAGGTTACAGAAGTCGTAAACGTATCCTTTATGGCAGACTGCCAAGCAAGGCCTTATTTCACATTTAATGCCTTGTCGGAATAAGATAGCGCGAGGCGAGTCTTTCGAGCAGATGAGAGAGCTTAGTTATCTCGACAAACTGCAGAACCAGTGTCCTCGGTTGTTGAAGATCTTTGGGCTCTTCACTAGTTTCGTTGAGTGGCGTTAGAGGGTACTTTTGACATGGAAGAAAATGTTTGTAAAAGGAAAGACATTCTCCAGGTAGGTCTGTTCAACTTCCTCCTCAGAGCAGCTGAGGAGATACCTTTGTATGTGGCTTTCAGTTGGTGTGGCAGCCCTCGGATCTACCTCTTCAAAATGAATCTTCAATCTGTCATCCAGATTCAAGCTCCCCAAGTTTCCTCTAATTAACAACCTTGTTTCCTGTATCATATTCTAACTTTCGTTAAACTTTTTTTTGTTTTGTTGGACAATTGGTGCACAGAATTGGAATAATCATAATCCTTGGTGCATGAAACACGCTCACCGTTGATCCATACGTGATGCTTTGACTTACTTAGTTTGTTATTTTTAATAATCCAGAAATTGCTCATGAAGCTACCACCCCTCCCCCCAAAACTAGAAACTCGCCAATAAGATTATAATTTACCTAAAACCATGTAGATTCACCCCACCCTATTTCCCGGCTTCTCCTGAGCCAAAGTGAACCCTCATCCTGATTTGTGTTCAATATTTCCTTGCTTCCTTTTTTGTCTAGTCTCTTTCTTATATGTATCAAACGTACTCCAAAAAACATGTGTGTATGTATCTTGTTCTTAACTTTATAGGAAAGATGTCATGAATGTTTATTTGTAGGACTAATAATGGTAAGATTTGTCCTATTGTCACATGTTGCTATCATTTATTTGTTTGGGGTCCTCTATTATATTTTATTCTATGAACATAGCACAGTTTATTTAGCAACCTCTCGTTACTGGTCATTTGGGGTGTCCATTGGTTCTTGATAATGTAAACAGTACTTTTATGAACATCTCTAAACCTAGTCTTTTACATGTGCAAACATTTCTCTTGGATACATGCCTATGAGTGAAATTGTTGGGTCAGATAGTATATGCGTATGTTCAACATTAGGGGACCATGCCAGACTGTTTTCTGAAAAGGTCGCACCAATTTGCACTTGCATCAGTGACGTGTATGAGAACTAATGGATCCACACTCTCTTCAACACTTGCTAATGTCAAGACTTTTTCATTTTTGTTGACTGATTGTGTATAAGCTCTTACCTCTGTATGGTCCTGAATTGCATTTTGACCTTTGATGACAAACATCCCATCTATGTGATTGACCAAACAAACCTCCTTTTTTCTTCTGAGGAGTGTCTGTTCATGCTTTTGGTCCATTTTTCTACAATTATGTGTGCTCTTCTTCCTAAAGGAATACTTAATATATTCTCAACACCAATCCTTTGTTTGTTGTACTTTTCACTTTCTTTAAGGTATCTCTCTTTTTTTAAATCCTCACCCAAGAATATGTTTATTGATTTGAGAGAGAGAGAGCGAGAGAGCGAGTGAGAAACATCAATTGATCAACCAGTTGCCTCTCATAGGTGCCCTGACCAGGGATCAAACCTGCAACCTTTTGGTTTATGGGATGACGCTCCAACCAAATGAGCCACCCGACCAGGGCTACAGTATTTCTTGACGAATAAAAGTTCTTAATATAGTAAAGTGTATCAATCCTTTCTTTTATAATTTATGCTTTTAAGAAATTATTTAATAACTCTTTTCCTACCATAATATCTAAACTGTATTTATCTGCATTTTAACTAAAAATGAAAAGGCTAAGAAACTGTGAAAGTACAGGTGGGAAAGAAGAAGCAATAGAATCCCAGGCACGAGTGCCCAGCAACCCAGGGGCGCAGGGGCTGCGATACAGTGAGTGGCAGGGCCAGGCCCTGCTGCGGTTTATAGGCAGGGCAGGCTCTTGCAATATTAATTAGTTATGTGCCGTTGACCCTTGACCAATGTGGGGATTAGGAATGCTGACCCCCCCATGCAGTCAAAACTCCACCTGTTAGTTTTGGCCCCCCCAAAAAACTACTACTAGCCTACTGGTGACCAGAGCCTTATCCATAAAGTAAACAGTCGATTAACACATATTTTGTATGTTTTATGTAGTAAACACTGTATTCTTACAATAAAGTAAGCTAGAAAAAAAGAAAATGTTACTAAGAAAATCATAAGGAAGAAAAAATACAATATTTACAGTATTTATTGAAATAAATCTGTGTATAAGTGGACCCTCACAGTTCAAACTTGC
>PVJD01007276.1:0-86540 GCA_004026545.1 Mormoops blainvillei | reverse complement strand
ACAGAAGTCACCATTGTTGGAGTAAGCAACCATTAGCATCTTTTCCAAAGAAATTGGCTCAGACAAAGGCATGGAGTCCATAGGAGACAGAATGCGTTCCACAGACATGGAGGGGAAAGTGGGTAGCATGGCTCCGCCATGAAATGGTTAGTGGCGATTTATTGGTGGTGTCAGTTGAATGTCTATCATGTGCCCAGACGTAGCAAGCCCCCTCATACATCTTGGCTTTCTTTCCCCCACAGCCATCTGTGCTCCATCCAAGCCTAGAATTCTAGGTGTGTCTGATCACAAGCCGTTGCTTTGCATGACCTGGGTGGGGTTTTTTCCCCTCCCGTTAGAAGGCCGTGTCTTTTGGCCCAGGTTTACCCCCATGGTGAGTATCCTGAGGGGAAGCCTTAATGCCAGGTCCTTCTGGCCTTTCTCCATCTGTCCATCTGTCCATCTACCCATGAAATACATATTGGGGGACTTACTAAGTGTTGGGCACTTAGTTTCATGGAGTTTACATTTTTGTGACAGACCTAAGTAAGGTGACGACAGAGTGATGGATGAGGGACCGAGAGTGGATGGTTCCAGAGATAAAGCTCTGCCCTGTTCTAGGGCTCCCCTCTGGGTCCCTCCACGGAGAGAGGGGGATCCAGAGAAAGCCCTTAAATAACCTGAAGGACAGACAGCATTGGCCGCCTTTTAAAGAGGCAGCCTTCCACCTTCTTGTGTGGTGAAGCTGCAGCGCTGGGATTTCAGGGTTTCTGCAGCGACGTCCTCACCTGAGGGCCTGTGGTGTGGGGGTCGTTCGTTACAAGTCTCTGTTTCCGGCCCCAGGAATGGGCACGCCCTCCTGGCGTTCATGTTTTCGAGACAAGAGGGCAAGCTGAACCGCCAGCAGACCATGGAGCTCGGCCACCACATCCTGAAGGCGCACATTTTCAAGGTGAGACGCGCGCCGCCGCGGGGAAGGGTCTCGCTGCTGTCCTTGTCTTTTGCAGTTTTGGGGTGTGGAGACTTTTGACCGTTTTATCAGGCCTCCCAAATTCCTCCTCGAGCTCCCCTCCAAACATAACCCCCTCCCTTCTCCCTAAAAGTAACCACTGTTCTGACCTATAATCACTGAAGCGTGTTTCTAAGTGCTGTGGTCGTGTTTTACTTTCTCCCCCTGTAAATTCCTTTAAAGTTTCTTTTCGCCTAAAATTTCTATTTCATTCATTCCCTTTTGTTTCCTTGTTACTTAGTTGTCGAAGAACATGAGTTACTTGATCTCCAGTTTGTTTTCGTAGTCAGGCAATTTATTTTACTGAATTTGGAATCAAGTTCAACTTAACCTCTAGTTTGGCACCACCTGGATTTTCTGGTGGTTCTTATTTCGCATGCTCTCGTTTAACGTGCTCCTCATTCCTCTAGATTCCCTGTCATTTCGTCGTTGTAGCTAGAGACTTAATCAGATTCAGGTTCGATCCCCCGCCCCCTGCCCAGGGTGTCACGACCATTTCACAGAGTTCAGTCAAACCCTGTGTCATTCTATGTGGGTTTCTTGCATCAGGAGACACGGCATTTGTGCTCTTGCTGCAGTGCCCTCACTGCTGCAGGTCTCTGCCTGCATTCACTCACTCATTGTGGGTTACGGAATGGTGATATTTTATCGTTTACTCTTCCTTTGATCGGAGAACTTCTCTACAGAGAAGAAATTTCTCCTTATCTGCCATCTCTTTCCCCAGACCGGTGTGGTTCAAGTGGCAAAGGCAGGCTAGTTCCTTGACCCTTGGTTTCAGGAGGGCAGACTCACAGGTCCAGGCCTCCTTTGTCACAGCTTGCGCCCTGTGTCAGCTCGTATCTGCGTGCTCTGGGGCACACCTGCTTTTAGACAGGTGCTGCAGGCAGGAAAGGAGGAGCCGAGGCTGATCTGTCTCTGATTGCTTCCAGGGCCTCAGTAAGAAGACAGGAATCTCTTCAAGCCACCTGCAAGCCCTGTGGATCGGGTACAGCACCGAGGGGCTGTCTGCCGCCCTCGCCTCTCTCAGGAACCTCTATACTCCCAATGTCAAGGTGAGCAAGTGACTCTTCTGCACAGAGCAGCGGAGCCTCCAGGCCAGCTGCTGTTCCTCCAACCGTCCTCCCTCCCCCTGCCCTGGGCGGAGGCCAGAGGAGATGGCGGAGCTTCTAATGATGCCCTTTCTCTGACGTAAATCACCCAGACTTGAAAGCTCTATTACCATTTCTCTTCTAGAAGTTGAGCTTTCCCTCGGCAGGAAGAGGTGGGTGGTCGGGGGCGGCTAGGTGAGCGCACAGTGGCTGTTTCAGAGTGGATGTGATAAGGAAGCAATTCACAAAGGAAACCAAAGGTCAGAAGGAGATTTCCAGGGAAAATTGATTTTTGAAGTGTCCTGAGTTTCTAACCTGGACTGCCTCTTTATGGCTCATAGGAAATTACACCTTGATGAGTGACACAAAGCAATATGTACATAGAAGAAAACTACTACTAAAGGTTTCACGCGCATGTATGTTTATGGCCATGGAAAGCGAATCAGGGTCGGCCTCTACTGAGCCCGTGGCGTGCCGAGTCTTGGTCAGTAGCTGTCGTGTCACAATCTTCTGCTGAGCTTTTTAGAGTAGTTTTTTTTCCCCCTCATTTAATGCAGTCTAAGAATCTAAAGCACGCAGAGGCCAAGTGTCTGGTTAAATCAACAGAGAAATGTTAACTCTCACAAAATAAGGGAAATACTGCTTTATATTAAGCAGTTGGCAACCACCTTTCCCAATGCAGAGCTAGATGAGATCATAAATGTTTTCACATTTGTGATTCCTCACCCACTTGACACATCAGCCGGACTCCAGGGCTCACTCCGCAAGCCCTGACATACCTCGCTACCTGCAGCGACTCTGAGGCACATTCCCAGGGAATCAAGTCCTCCCTGTCCGTCATCTCCATGAAAACTGTCATACCTCTTCCCCCTCTTAGAAGCTTAAGGGTGACCAGATATGGTCCTGTAGCAAAGGACAAATGAAGCCCTGTAAGATTCTGGGCATGACTTCTACTTCTCACTTTGGGTTTATCAAACTCACCTGGGAAGGGAAGGGGGACACATGCCCCAGAGATGGTGTTGGGGGGAACACTCCCAGAGGACACTCCGGAAAGACTCCTGCATCTCCTCCCCACTTTCTGTCTGCTCTCCGCGCCGCAGCACCCCCACCCCGCCGCACATGCCCTGGATGTGTACCTGGGGACCTGGGCTTGCAGAGCACTTCCCATGTCCACCAGGTATTTGCTCTGCCCCTCGTCCCCATTCCCTGCCATCCCGGTGTACTTTTTCTTTCTCTCTTTTATAAAAAATGAGATATAACTGACATCTAATATAGGTCATGTATACTACCTAATGATTCGATATTTGTATATATTGCAAAATGACTACCATAATAAGTTTAGTTAACATCCATCACTGCACAGCTATACTTTTTTTTTTTTCTTGTGATGACAACTTTTAAGATCTACTCTCTTGGCAACTTTCAAATATACAGTACAGTATTTTTAATGATAGTGGCTGTGCCACTCTCTGACACACAGCGGGGAGGGTATAACGATGCTGACTAAGAAGCCTGGGCATCAGAAGGACCTCCTAGCAGTGGCCTGACTCGGGAGCTCCCCTGCCCGGAACAGGGCCTTGGTGTTGGTCAGAGGAAGACCACTGCCTCCAGGTGGGCGCAGACAGGGTCTTTGCGGGGATAAAAGTGCCGCCTCATGCAGCTGGACTCAGCCCCCTGTCAGGGTTCCAGACTTGATGGTCAGGGGCCACACTGGATCTCATCCTGACACGCCCCTGGGCCGGGTCCTTGGGAGCAGAGCGCCCCCACAGCTGGAAGCGTACCTGGCAGAGCCCCGTGCCCTGCCGTACTCCTGTGCATGTCTGCGTCTCTCTCCAAACCTGTAGGTGGGGGCTCTCGTGTCTCGCCCGAACTGCACACACAAGCTTATGGGGCCAGATGGGCAGGGAGGCTGTTTGTGTGGTTAAGGAGAATTAGCTTCTAGCTGCTTCTTCTGATCAAGGGAAGCACTTCCTTTCTAGAAGGAGTTACTCGAAAAGAAAGGTGGAGAACACAGCTGAGTTTAGACTTCAAGTGATAAAATATTTGTATTAAGAGTTTTTGTCTTACTTACGTTTTATAGAAATTGGGTTGAGTTTACTGTCATAACATTGTTTCATCTTTCGTCTCAGCCAAAAGTACATCTTTTGGCTTGTCCATAATTAAGAAAATTCTATAATGACGGCAAGGAAGAAAGAAATAAGAATAAAAATAGCAATATTTGTTTTTACTATGTAAATGAATTGTGGGCACAGAAGTTATTCTTTCAATATGGAGAAAATTAAATGGGAAATGCTCTGTTAGGAATGGGAAATTCAACTCTGTTGAATATGAGTTTTTAAGACGACAGATTAAAAGGTACATCATAACAGTATAGTGAACCCGACCGTCCTGGGGTTGTAAACTTCCCTCTGTAACATACTTGCACTTGTCAGCGTCGTTCCTCTTTACTTTGTTTTAGAGAACTTGGGTCACCCACATCCACCCTGTCCCTCCCACCCCCGAACTCTGCAACTTGGGTATAGGGTTTTGAGGCTTTCCATTATCCTCATGTTTCCTTTTATCTTTCCAGAAAAAAATAAAAAGGTTTTCACAGAATCTTGAATAAATTACAGTAATTTAAAATTATGCATGCAATTAAGGAACTTTTTTTAGAGAGTATTAAATGTTGTCATACAGGAATGGATGTCATTTTGAGCAATAATTGCAGTTTGTCACTTTGGTAAATTAAGGTGACTTTGCTCCAGAATGATTATTTGGCAGATGAATTTTAGTTTTAATGCCATGCCAGTGACTTCTAACCATGGAGTCTCCCGTTGCCCAGCGAGCGGCGTGCCAGCCCGGGCCCCGGCCCGCCCACTGGGGTCCCTGCCCCCGGTGCCTCCAGGCTCCCGCCCGGCTGGCTCTTTGGCCCGCCCCGTCCCATCAGACTGGTTGCCAACCACGGGCTTCCCAAGCCTGTGGACACGGGAGGATTCGGGCTGTGGTTCTTCTCTCAGCTGAGAAGAGCCAGTCATATTCTGCGTGACAGCTAGGCCATGCCCAGTTTAAAGTGGCTGTATGGGTGTGAACCTCCAGTATACTACTGAGGAACCTGAGACTCTCACTTTCCGACCATGCCGGCCGGGGCCTCCCCTGCTCCTCACGATCACATCACTTTGCCAACCCCCAGCGCCTTTCTGTTTCCTTGCATTCACTAATCCAGGAGTTTATAGATAACATTACCATTTCCAAATGTTATCCAAGGAGAATGTCTGTGGTGGTGATGGCTGGAAAATTCCCATGTAGTTGGGGAAGAATGTAGAGGATGAACCATTTAAACCCCTTCCTTGAACGCAGAGTAATCTTAGCTAGAGCTGCTGCGTATGCTGCTGGGCTGCTCTGTGGCAGTAGTTAGCTTTGTGCCCAGAGCTAATCTGTGCTTTATCCCCTGAGCCGCAATTTTCTCACCTGTAAAATGGAGGTAACAAAAGAGCCTGTCTCTCAGTGATGGGAAACCTCACTGAGCTGATAAAGTTCTCAAAAAAATACTGGGAATTTATGACATGGGCAAGTGAGTTATTTTTAGTAGTGTTCTGTCTCCTTTCTGGAAACCGAGACTGCAGTGGGCACCCAGAAACTTCTGGATGTGCCTGCCAGTTGTGAGGAGGAGCTGCCTGCCTTGAGTTTTTGGTGGGTCCAGGTGGCTCACGTCTGCTCTCAATTAAGCGTGAGGCGCCCTGTGGCCCTACGCTGGTGAACAAACAGCCCAGGGAGGCCAGGCCCCGGCGGCCAGGAGCCTGGGGCAGAGCGCCCTCCTGCGCCTTCCTTGGGCCAGGGATCTAGGCTCTTGTCCCTTCTAAGGAGTCTGTGAAAGGTGATTGTAACGACAGCAGCTAAAACTTATTTAGCACTTGCAGGATGCTGAGGACTGTGCTAAGTGCTTTACGTTTCCGTGTGTGTGTGTGTGTGTGTGTTATGTTCATTTTTAATCTTCACAGCAGCCCAGTGAGGTGAAACTGTTTTTATCTCCATTTTTCAGATGAGGCTGAGAGCAGTTAGTAGCTTGCCCCAGATCCCACAGCTGGAAGCATACCTGGCTAAGAAGCCCGTGCTCCACAGGTGCATTTATCATCTAGTGTGCTTACAGCCCTGGCTGCCAACTAGAATCACCGGGGAGCTGGGTGCCCCAGCCAAGGCAGAGTCTCCAAGGGTGGAGCTCAGGCAGTGGATACTTTTAAGCTCCCGGGTGGCTTCAGTGTGCAGCAAGGTGAAGAACCATGGGTTAGAGAAGGATCCGCAAACCTACTGGGGTTAAGCAGTAAAAATACCCATAGCATTGCAGCACGAAGGAAATATTTTTCCCAGGAAGCAAATGAGGTGTGAATTGATGACAGATGTCTTTAGGAAAGCTTTGCCCTTAAGCACATACCATCCAGGTAATGTCTTGTAAGGTATTAGCAAAGCAATGCCGAGAGTACACCTTCCAGCATTTTAGCAGAGAGTGCCTGTTGTATAGAATGGTGTGGTCTACTGGCTGTTTTCTCAGGAGGCACCTGGAGCTCAGAGAGGTTGAATAATATTCTGAAAATCACACAGCAAGTTAAGGGGCTGATTGAGAACTCAGACAATTTAATCCATTTTTTTTTCTCCGTTTAATCCATCATCTTTTTCTGATAGGCTCATGGATCTCAAGAGGGGCTGGGACTGGTGGGAAAGGGGAGGGTCACTGGCTGGTCACGCAAGGAATGTACGAACTATTCCTGCCTGTCCTGTGGTGACCAGAGAACCTGGTGTGTCTCTCAGTGAGCCGATGTTCTGTGTGTTCTGAAAAAGCTGCCAGGGTTCTCCTATATTCCTCTCAGTTAGAATCAATTTCCTCAGCCCTTTTAAAGTCCCCAAGTACTTCACTAGCATTATCCTATTCTTTCCATCACTAGTGGTAGTTGCTCAAGGTGAAATTATTTTCTAAAAAGCCCTTACCTTTGTATAGCACTTAAAATTTTGATTACTTTCGAATCCTGTTTGAGTTGGTGCTGCTTTTAACAGTGAACCTAACATGTAGGTTTGCTGAGCAGGCCCAGCAGGGGTGAGGTCATGTGTTAAACATCGGTGTAGCACACGGACACCCTCAGATCCTCTGATCTCTCTCCTGTGCATTCCCTGCCTTTCCACCTACAAGTGCCGGCTGGCAGTGGGAGGCTCAAGGTTGAGTTGGTGCTGACCTGGGTGGGGCTAGAAGAGGGTCCTCTCTGATGGGGGTAAGTGACGGGGTGCGTACTGGCTCATGGGGCCTCCTCAGCACTGTACGTGGCCTGTCCTTTCTGAAATGCAAGTGACGTCCTACAGGTGGGGAGGATCTGGCATGTGGGCCATCCTATTGGGGAGGGCCTTCGTTTGCCGCTCTGCTCTGTGAACGCTGGAATCTCATAGCCAACACCTGGTGCAGTGGGCTGAGCCAGAAAATAGGGTGTGAAGGGCGTATGGCCACCCTCACAACTGGGGTTGATGCGTGTGCAGGGGTGTGGTTCTGTGTGTGGACAGGCGTGTGCACGTGCACTGAGTGGTGGAGCAGAGGCCTGTAGGAAGCGCTCCTCCGTCACCTGCATCTACAGAAAGGGCATTCCCGGCAGAGGAGACTGTAAGGAGTCTGGGGACTGCTTGCCATTGTTGGTCAACAAACATTGGACCCAGTGTGGCCAGAGTAGGGGGCAGTGAAGGGAAAGGTCTGGGAGAGGAGGTCAGAGAGGGAGCTGGATCACGTGGGCTTCAAGCTTTAGCAGCAACCAGGACACTTCAGAGTTTACACTTTGGGTTCTGGCCGGTCTTTATGCGACCATACTATTCCGAGTTGTGGCTTCGCCGCCTAGCAATATTACCTTCTGTCGGTTTGTGAAAATTCTGTCAGCTACTCTTATGGACGCTTACCTTGGAAGTAACTTGAAATTTATATGATGTATCATCTTCCTGTATCTTTTCATGATACCATGTGACTCTAGTCAAATGAATGACGCAGTCTCCGGTTTTCGCGCCTGGTGGGCAGCCTGGAGGCCTGCCGGGCCTGTCAGTGGAGGAATGGATGCCGGCTGGGACCATGGGAGGGAAACGGTAGAAGAAATGCAGGAGCCATTTTAATAGGCGTTGAAGGGCCGTCATTTTTTCAGTGATCTGGAGAAATGCAGAAAATATTAGGAGAACTACAATTTGCATAAGGTGTTCAGTAATTTTACTTTAAAATCTATAAGGAAACTTCCCCCATATTTGGACCCAGGGAGTTTAGTGTATGGTGATGTAGTAATTAGAAAAAGATTATTTTTAGGAGCCTTGAGCTGCTGACAATTGCAGGGCACGAACATTTTATGTGTTCTGCTTTTTCTTTTAGCCCCATTTCCTTGTGAAGAAAAGAGAATGTTCGCATTTACTTTTGGCCTTATTATCTCAGTGTTAATTATTTAACCCTGCGATGATTATTGCATTGTCAGAAACATGAACTTGGTTTTTATTTAGATTAAGCAGTGATTTTTGTCTCAGCGCACCTGTTATGTAGGTACTTGCCAGGGAGAGTGACCCTCTGCTGAGCTGCGGTGCTGTCTGGGGGGAGGGTTCAACGAGGGAACAGCGCCGCTAGCTCACTCTGCTCTAGCCCCACTTTCTAATGAACTCTCCTGTGAGGCTGGGAGTTTCCCCCGCCTTCGCAACCCCCACAGTGTGTTCCAGCCAGAAGTTTCAAGCCTTTAGTTTCCCAGTCAGCCAGCTCCTCCTTGCCGACGTGGTCCGCTGCCTTGCCGAGGGTCGTCTCCTCACCTGTGGAGCTGCCGGTCTCTGCCCCTCCTTCCTGTCTGGATGAATGTTTCTTTCGCTCCTTGGTTGTCAGAGCTCCGTGCAGTTTGCTCTTCTGGCAGTCCTGGCTGTTTATGGTCTAAATTGGCTGTTATCCTTCTTTTGGTTGTGCAGGGAGGTGAAGCATTTCTACCTACACCCCCGTCTTGGCCAGAACTCTGTCTTAACTGTTGTTAAGTGTAGAATTCACTAGTGTTAAGTATATTCACATTATGGTGCAGTAGATCTTTAGAAGTTTTTTCATCATGTAAAACCAAATCTTTGTATTCATGAAACAACTCTGATTTCACCCTTCCCCTGGCCCTTGGCAGCCACCATTCTACTTTCTGTCTCTGTGAATCTGACTACTGTCGGTACCTCATATAAGGGATCGTGTAGTTTTTATCTTTTTGCGTATGGCGTATTTTACTTAATATAATGTCCATAAGGTCCATCCATGTTGGAGCGTGTCAGAAGTTCCTTCCTTTTAAAAGTTGAATAATATTCCATTGTTGCATATGCACATGCCACATTCCATAAATTGAATGTCTTTTGATGGTTTATCTATTCAACCATTGAAGGGCATTCAGTTTGCTTCCAACTCGTAGCTCTTGCGAATAGTGCTGCAGCAAACATGGCAGAGCAGGCACCTCTCTGAGACCCCGATTTCACTCCCGTTGGATATTTCCCCAGATGTGGGGTCGCTGGGTCTTCGGGAACCTTGGTGCTATTTTCCGCAGCGGCTGTACCACTTTACATTCCCACCCGGAGAACGTGCCCTTGCAGCACCTTCCCAGGTATCACTGGGAGACACTCCAACTTGAGGACCACTGGATCAAAATGAGAATACTGCCCTTCTCCACCAAAGTTGTTGTAAATGTGGCCCTGGCTGGGTGGCTCGGCTGGTCAGAGCATCATCCTATACACCAAAAGGTTGTGGGTTTGATTCATGGTCAGGGCACATACCCAGGCTGTGGATTTAATCCCCAGCTATTGCACGTGCGGGAGGCAACTGATTGATGTTTCTGTTTCTCTCTCTCTTATCTTTCTCTCAAATCAATACACATCTCTTTGGTGAGGATTGAAAAAAAAAAGTTGTCGTAAATGTTGTGAAATTTATGTGAGAAATTAATCTTGTTGGGGGACATTATCCAACAGGTGAGCCGCCTCCTGATTTTGGGAGGGGCCAATGTGAACTACAGGACAGAAGTGTTAAATAACGCCCCAGTCCTATGCGTCCAGTCTCACCTTGGCCATGAGGAAGTGGTCACTCTGCTCCTGGAATTTGGAGCCTGCCTGGATGGAATGTCAGAGAACGGCATGACCGCCCTCTGCTACGCCGCAGCTGCCGGCCACATGAAGCTGGTGTGCCTACTGGTCAAGAAGGGCGCAAGGGTAAGCAGCAGCCCCCCTGTAGATGGGGAAATGTGGTCCCGCCCTTGTTAGGGTTACCGACTGGGCCAGTCTTCCCTTTGTCGCTGCTTTGTTGAGTTGCAGTGAATAGACATCGCCCCCCAAACAGAAGGGGTCGAGCTCAGGCCCTGCTGTGTGATGGTGCCTGAGTGGGTGCTCAAGTGCACAGCCGTGGAGAGCGAGGAGCCCTGTGTTTTGCTCCTAAGCCCTCACTCTGCTTAACATTGCCCAAGGCGGGGGTGGGGAGGCAGGCCGCCAGGTTCCGCGCCACAGGTGGCAGAAGTAGGGCCATCCTTTCAAAAGCCTGCAAGTGTGGACCTAGAACAGATCACAGAATTTAACACAGCCCTGATGGGTTGAAAAGATTTAAAGATTTGATTTGATTTTTTTTTTTTCTCGCCTTATCCTGTTTCATTTCATGCCTTTTTTTAAACAAAATGAGTTCTGTGGGTCTTAGTCCAGAATCCTCATTTCTCCAACTAGCAGCTGGGACATCAGGCAACTTGTAGAGGCTGCGTGCCTCCAGCCTCTCATCTGTAACGTGGGCGAAACAACAGTCCCACAGGGCTGTTGTGTGAGCATTAAATAAATCAGTATGTTGACATTATTATTAAATATGTTACTGCAGGAATATCCGTGGTAATAGATTAAATGAGAACAGTGCTAAGGACACAGCAAACTCTCCGTAGGTTTACTATAAGCATTCTACTGGGGTGGGGGGGATGTGCTTTTGAATAATAACGGAAATGGATCGCTGATATTTGTCTTTACATGAATTAGGATATTTAAGGTTCAACAAAAAGACATTAGGCTTATAATAACAATGGGAGCCTTTGGGTTTTTCTCTCAAACGCATGACATTTGGGATGACTGAACTTCAGCTTAGCTCATGGAAGGAGAGAGTTGTTGCCGTTAAGCCTTCCCAGGGGGCACATCAGTGCACACCCCCACGCCTCCCCTTCCACATCCAAACCGTGACTTGGCTTTATTCGGAGGCTAGCAGGCCCCCTCCCATCCCAGCTGAAGGATCCACAGGGGGAGGGCAAGGGTCAGAGCATCCCCAGAATTTGCACGCAAGGGGAGGTTGGCCACTACGCTCCTCTTCCAGCCTAGTGTTCCCGAGTTTAGGCGGGGAGTGGCGTGCGGGCTGCTGCCAGCAGACCTTCAGGAGGTGCACAGCACTCAGGCGCTCTCTGTGGCTAGCCAGCCTTCCCATCTGTTATGTCCCACACTTGACATACTGACTTGTCCCTGGTCTCCTACCTGCACACGGCCTCCTTCCCCAATCAGACGCCACGCAGAGTCTCTTCCTGACCGTTCTCATTCAGAGCTGGGTTTTCCATTTTGCTGGCTCTCCTGGCTTAGTGACTAAAGAACTGTTCTGCTCCCCCAGATCATAGCTTGTCATAGCTGATTTAGAATGTTCCACTCAAGAGACTGGAGTTGGTAAGCACAGGGCTTTAGCTGAGGTTCTGGTCTGTGTCCTCACACCTGCTTCCCAGAGAACTCAGAGCTCCCGGTTGTCTTCCTGAAGAGACACAGGGAGGGAGGAGGGTGTCCTGTGATAGCTACTTCTACAAAGGGGAACCCCAAACCTGAAACAGAGCATTCATCACATCGAAGTAATTCAACAGAGATTTGGTATAGTCCAGAAAGATGCATTGGAATGAGAACCCCATGTACATATGCAGCGGGTTGGGGTTTGCGCACAGCATTTGTGTTGCACCCATGTTCTCAGAGAAAAGGTGATGCTAAAGTGTGACCTTTCCTGCTCCTGCCTTCTAGTTGGACCATTTGGATAAGAAAGGCCAGTGTGCACTGGTCCACAGTGCACTGAGGGGCCACGGTGACATTCTCCAGTACCTGCTGAGCTGTGAGTGGTCGGTGGGCCCTTCCCAGCCAGGCGCACTGAAGAAGAGCCAAGCCCTGCAACAGGCATTGACAGCGGCCGCCAGCATGGGCCACAGCTCGGTGAGTGAGGGTGCACGACCCCTACTTGGGAAACTGGAAGCTGTCGCCCAGTGGGGCGGGTACTTGTGCCACTCACCTTCTTCTGCGTACTAGCTTGTGATGCGTGGAAGAGATGAAAGAAAATGAGGATTTCAAGAAACAACAGTTAGTTAGACCATGTTTAACCACGGTCCAGGGCACTGGCCTCCCACCCTTCCAGCGAGTGAAAGCCCAGAGCCCACAGGATGCAGTGCACATGCGTGCTCATGTGATGGGGACAGACCCCTCCCTCGTGCCCTTCATAACATCCCTAATGTTCATTCTCTGCTCTTCCTTGTTTATTTCTCTCTTCCTTCCCTCTTCTACTTTTATCTTCTTGTCCTTTGGCCTTACTTCCAACCCCCGCTCCCACACTTTGGCTCATTCTTTTGTCCTTGTGATCTTTTAAAAATAATCACACGGAATCCTAATTCTAAAATTGTTACTGAGTACACTGAAGGATTTAAAAAAAATAGAACATCTGTGCTCTCCTGGACGGTAAGAATGCCTGTCATTTGCAGTTCCTGCACTGGAGGAAAACTTCCTGTAGTAGTTCAGTAGGGCACTTATTTCTGGTAGATGCTGGCAGTGCTTTGTTTGAAGGTTTAATTGTCATCTCCTGACCAGTGTGTGTCTGTGAGTTTAATAATATTTTACCTGTCCTCTTCCATGTATTTCTCACTCTGTATTACCCCCAAGCAGTATTTGGTAAGAGTTTTCCCTACAATGATTTAAAGTAAAATTGGGTGCAAAGCTGGATGGCTGGCTAACTTTTGGCATTTAAAATGCAAGGACAGACACACACACCCATGTGTACACATATAGGTGCAAAGACACGTTAAAAATACAATACTCAAACACAATATATTGCAACAAGTTGAATGCAGAAATATAAGAGAATACAGCGCTCTTAAGACATGACAGATTTACAAAAATGGGAAACAATACCAGTCAACTTACATGATTTAGTTTTGAAAAAACTACTTCATTACCAAATGGGGGAAGGATTGAGGGTGGGAGGTAGGGATGGGTGGGAATGGGGAAAGAGGTGGCAGGAAAATGTTGGCAAAAATTAAAAAAAAAAATTGGGGAAGGCTAAGAATAGTATAGGAAATTGAGAAGCCAAAGAACTGATATGTACAAACCATAAACACGAACTAAGAGGTGTGGGGATGATGGGATGGGATGCAGGGCAGAGGGGATAAAGGGGAGAAAAAAATGGGACAACTGTAATAGTATAATCAATAAAATATGACAACAAATAGCATTTATCAACATAAAAAGAAAAAAAAAGGAAAAACTACTTCATGAAAAACTATATTTCATAAAAATGTGTTAAATGGCATATACAGTAGGTTTATGATAAACTCAGCTCGTTTTAAAGCTGGCTGGGAGGAATGTTGTGTAAAAGCAACCTCTGCCCAGCCAGTAACCATTTTATGGAAAAGGGCATGATTCAGCCACCAAAAAACTCGAAGGACATACTGTATTAGCTTCCTAATGCTGTTGTAACAAGTGACCACAGATTTCAGTGGCTTAAAACAGCACACACCTATTTTCTTACAGACCCGGAGGTCATCAGATGGCTAAAATAACATGTCAGGAAGCTACTTTTCCTTCGGGGGGCACTACAGGGGAATGTTTTTTAGCTTTTTTCTAGCTTCTAGAGGCCACTCAGATTCCTTAGCTTGTGGCCCCTTCCTTTGTCTTCACAGTGCATCACTTTAACCTGTGCCTCTGTCTCCCATCTCCTCCTCCCTCTGACATGTCTGTCTTGTCCCTCATATGAGCACAGTGGTGATGACGTCAGATGTATACGAGATAACACACCTGGATAATTCAGGTTGATTGTCCCATTTCAAGATTTGTAACCATATCTGCACATTCCTTCCTGCCATATAAGGTAACATTCCCAGGTTTTTGGGACGAAGATGTGGACGTATTTGGGGGCATTGTTCAGCCTCCCACCAAGGGTGCAGATTAGGAGTCAGGAAAATGGCGTCGCTGTCCTCTCCTGCTGCTGCTGTGGTGCCGGGCGCACGCTGTCTCTGGTTCAGGGTTCGGGTACTTCCGACTGCTCATGACCCAGGTTCTGCCTCCAGCCCTGCGACCTGCCCTGCCCTTTGGTGGGGCAGATGCCTGTATGGAAAAGAAGAGCAGTGCTGTCAGGGGAAAATTCATTTGGACAATATCTTTTATTTTATTTTATTCAAAAGATACGCATCACCTTGTTTTCTTTCGTTGTGAAAATGGAGTCACCATCTTCCGGCAATTTATGCAGACATTGCCCTTCGTGTGATCTCCTGGGTCCCCTGTTGATGTGGCTGGCGTATCTAGGTCATGCTGGGATTCATTAAAATTCTGAGTACCTGTAATCCTGAACAATGTTGCTGAAATTCACAGAGATATTTTTTTATCCTTCTCAGAGTGAAAGTGTGAATAGCGTAGGAATTATGCTTGAAAAGGTTTTCATTATATTTTCTCTCCTTGTGCAGCATGAGATAATCATGGTGAAAAAACAACACCCTCTTTCCTTTGATAGGAGGCATATAATAAGCACATATGGCTATGGGAACTCATTAAATCACCTTGCTGTTCCTGACAGGTGGTCCAGTGCTTGCTGGGACTGGAAAAGGAACATGAAATAGACGTCAATGGTGCCGACACGCTGTGGGGAGAAACAGGTAATTATGGTTCCGTTGCTTGCTGTCTGGACCAGCCTGAAGTTGGAGCCCCCAGTTTAGCCTCATTGTCTTACGAATGATTTGGGATGCGTGTCGTCCTGTTGTTATTTTATCATGAGGCGTTTGAAGCTTAGAGCTTGTGTAACTTCCCAAATGAGCAGTGAAAGTTTTCTAGAAGCATCTAAAATTTGAGTCATTTTGAATTAGATCAGCAGTTCCTGTTAATCAGACGAATGTCAGCCAGAGATGCCTAAATAAGGCTTTCCCTCCACCAAACCAACCTGGTTTCCTGTGAGCAGGGCAGGGACTTCCAGCCCCGGCCTCGGATGTATCAAAGGCGCTCCCAAGAAAGGCTGCGGCCTGCCTTGTTGAATGAGAGCAGGACTGGGGCCTCGAGGCCAACTTAAAATACTGGAAACAAGCTCCCAAGTCCATTTCCGTCTCTGCGGGGTATGTGTGTTTAGCCCGGGAAGGAAGCCCACGGTGAGTATGTCTTTATGAAGATCTGAGTTGGTGGCCTCTCAGAATGATATTTTGAATGCTGCTTTGAAGTTTTCCGTCGGACTGAATTGGTATTGGAATGTAAGACTTGAAGGTATGAGTCGTTGTTGGAAAGATGTAGCCAAGAGGGTATAATACGCATTCCCAGGTGGTGTGCCGCGTGGGGACCTAGTGTGCACGACTTCCGCCTCCAGCGCACATTCGTTTTTACGTGCTTCTGAATGATTTCCTAACAAACCAGATGGCAGTGTGTGGCGTTTGTCTGCTTACTCATACTTATGAAAAGCCTCAGAGAGTTTGAGTGTGGGTGGGGTGCAGGCCTGCCATTCAGGGCCTGGTGCCCTCCCTTGGGGGCTGCCACCTGTGGCTGTCAGTGCTGGCATGGTGCCTCAGGAGGAGGTGACCTGGTCCTCGCTGCTGGGAGAGCGCAGGACCCCAAACAGGGTTGGATTATGCTCGGGGCTAAATGTGTGTAGATTTCAATATTGCCCTTAGTTCTTTATGGAGTCTTTCCCCCACTCGTTTAAATGGTATAGGCTGCTCTATAACTTGGGGAAAGAAACATTTCCATCCACTTCCATCTTGTGTTGTGGGCAGCGGAGTAGGACAGCACGTGACTTTGCTTTGTGCTTAGCCAGAGGGTGCAAATCACTGACTTTTCATTGCCTCGTGTAGCAACTTTGGACAAGTTACTTTGCCTCCCTGTCAAATGAGGCAAACAGCACCTGCTTTCCAGCATCGCGGCGAAGATGCAGAATCTTGTCCAGATGTACCTAATGATGAGACCCCCCTGGCACACAGGTGCCTAGACATCCTGATTCAGCAGGTCTGGGGGAGCCCAGGACTCTGTTCCCTAACAGGCATCCCAGGTGGTGTCAGGTGACTCGTGGCCTCAGGACAAATAGAGAACCACTATGAAAGCTGTGTGAAGTGTCTGGCTTGCGGTGTCACATAATGAGAGGTGCCCTTGGTGGCATGGGGGTTAGTGCTAGTAGTAGTTAATGGCTCACACTGAGCTCAAAGGGGAATCTCCAACCTTTAATACCGATGATTTTTCTTTGTGGAAGAAAAACCCAGAGAAGGGCTGCATTTGAGAGCTCTGTGTGAGCGGTCCGTTGTGTCTCTTGATGACCTGTTCTGGATTTCAGGATCCCCTCCCCTCATTGAGAATATGCTAGGGTGGTGGCTGAAGAGGCATGGGAGAGAAACCACTGACTTCCCATCAGTCTTAATGAAAAGATGAAGAACAGCTCAGTCCCACCTTCCAAAGCATAACCTTCACACTGCTTGCAACCTAGACATAGTTCATGCCCTTCCTCAGCAGGCTTTGGGGTGAAGTTCATCAGCCAAGAGTTTGAGGGACTTTTAAAAAATTTTTTATTTACACCAAGAAAAAGCTAAGCACTGTTTCTTAGGTATACGGGGTCCCCTGGGGGTGCTCTGTACACTGTGTGTCAGTAAAATCAGTCTCGCCTCTCTGCTTTTCCTGTCTGTCAGTTTTCTCCTGTGTTCCTTCAGAAATGACCACCATTCTCTGCTGCCCTGAATCCTCCCAATTTCCTGGTCTGTGGGTCTCAAAGAAGGCTGTACTTTAAAACCTTGCAGAGGAAGTTTTAAACGAGAGAGCACCTGCAAACTTGGGGCATTGCCCAGTTAGTGAGGTCTTTGTTTGGGATTCGGCCACAGAGGGTCCATGTTCAGGGTCCAGCCCTGAATGCCTCCTAGAACAGAAGGCCCAGACAATGAGAGCATGAGTGGGCGTGTCTGCTCACTGTCCTCGTTCCCACTGAGGAGCAACGCGGTGGCTCCCCGGCCCTGTGGGCTGCACCGCTCCGTGCAATGCTTCTAATTGCTGGGGACCCTTGGAAGTGAAAGCAGCTGTTTCAATTCCTAGTTTTGTTTGGTCCTCATTCCTGGGTGTGGTCAGTGGTGCCTTGTGTCTCAGACACTCGAGAATGGAGCTTATCTGTCTCCAACCACAACTTGAGGGTAGGATCCTGAGTCCGATTCTGTCTGGAGTGTGGGAAGATGACAGAACAACTGGAAGCTCTGTGTGAATAATGCAGTTCATTATTTGTCTTTGAACTCATGTGTAAGTTTATACAAGCCCATCATTGTCGCTTCAGCCATGAACAGCTCGGCTTTAAAATACCAGCTGATGGGATTACAAGGCAGAGTCCCCTGGGTCTGTTTCTGGCTCACCTGCCTGACTTTGAAGGGCCTGTTGTTTTCTGTGCAGCGACGCCACCCTGTTTGGAGCACAGCTATCTGCCTGTCCTTCTCTGACAGCCACATTCCAGACGTGGGGATGCTTCTTCTTTTCTCCACAGCTCTGCCTGGGAAGACCTTTGTAATCCCAGTGTGTGTGTCCTGTACGTTGCAAAAATGTGGTGGTTATGCCTAGTGCTGATTGGAAGTAGCAGATCACCTGTGAGAGGGGATGACAGCTGACAGTCAGAAGGGGGCACAGGGAACAGCAGACCTACATGAAGTCCCTTGTCACGCAGGTCAGTCCAGGTGGGGATGGTGGGAGTAGGGACAGTCGTGCACCTTTAGTACCGTGTGCATCTCCCTGATGATAGTGCACCCAGTCATCGGAAATCATCACGAAGGGGATGGTTCCTATCCTAGGTTTTAAGAGACAAGAAAGCATATAAGATTTTAAAGGCATTCATCAAAAGTGGTAAGAGTGTTTAGGGTTTGTGGCAGTAAACCTACAGATTTCAGAAATCTTAGACTATCTCTGCTGGTTCCAGAGAGGCAAGTTTCCCTTTCCACCAGTATCCAGGGCCCTTTGCTTTTCATGTCTGTTTGATATTGAGAGTCCAGGCCTTCAAAATCAGGTCTGCAGTCTGGCGGTTCTTTAACACTTCTGCTCGTGCTCACGCGAGTGGAAAAGCAGCGGGACCCGCCAGAGAAAGCGCAGGGCTGCTGAGGACTGGCTGCGGGGGCCACGCCAGCAGCTCTGTCCCGCAGCCTTCCCGGGCCCTTTGTTGGTGACATTCGCAGGCTTGGTCAGACTGTCTCGGTCTTATGGTTCCTAGCCTGGAACCTGACAGGAGCCCATCAGATGCTTGTGTGCCCTCGGTTTCCGTCATTCCACAGCCATGACAAGTAAGTGCTGGCTCCCACGAAGGCCCGGGGCCGACCTAACAGAGTTGTGGTTCCCATGCCGCTGTTTGATGTGAACTAGCCCAGCCTGAAATGATTAGAGATGCCAGAGGCTTACCTGGTGACCTCATGCTGTTGTGAATTGTCAGACTGGGTTTCCACCCTCCAGGCAACTCTCACGACTGTGAGCCTGCAGTCTCTGTTTCTGGTCAGAACTTCTCTTTGCAGGAGTAGAGAGGCCCTTGTATTTAAGCATTTGCCAGCTTACGTGCAAATAATGTCTGTCTTGTAAGCAAAGCCTTCCCCACCCCAACTCCTTTAGGTCATTTCGCATTGCCCTCCACAGCACTTGCCACTTATAAATGTGATTGTGCTTTTGCTTATTTGATAAAAGGCTGTTTTACCCGAATTGTGGACTTCAGCAGGGCAGAAATTTCCATGCCTGTTGTGCCAACCTGTGTATATGGCGACTGTGTCTAGCCTACTGTTGCCCAGTAGAATTTTCTGTGATGACAGGGATGCCATCTCTCTGTGCTGTCCAGCATGGTAGTCACTTGCCTGGTCTGGTGCTTGTCACATAGGTGTTGGCTGAGTGGACAAGTGGGTTTACAGAAAACAAAGCTACATAATTTTTAGGGTAGGTGACATTCACTCTGCATAATAATTTGGGAGAAGTTGTGTTGTTGGAGGGGCCAGGGAGGGAGCCCCTTCCCGCCACTCCTCAGGACCCATTC
This sequence comes from Mormoops blainvillei, assembly GCA_004026545.1. Lineage (NCBI taxonomy): Eukaryota > Metazoa > Chordata > Mammalia > Chiroptera > Mormoopidae > Mormoops > Mormoops blainvillei. The sequence continues at coordinate 67,237 of PVJD01007276.1, read as the reverse complement.
TTCTGGTGTCCTGTGTCTGTCTTGGTGCATAGGTCATGTGCTGCTGGATTCCAGGGTGGCTTAGAGACTCTTGTCCTGGTCACCAGTGTCACGCATGTGCTGTGAGTGTGGTTGGGTGCAGGACTGCATCTCCGGGAACACAGTTATTTGCAACCCAACGTGGTGTGGGCACAGCTGACAGACAGAATGGCTTTCGGCAGCCCCACCCATCTTTGTGTCCAAAACATCTCCCTTCTTGCCCCACCAGCCGGACTACAGGCCCCAGGATATGCTGTGTCCCGTGGAAGTCCTTCTTACTGCTTTGTCACTGGTCTGCTAACAGGCCCGGAAGCCCGGGCTTTACACGTGGGTAGGTCACCATCAGCCGACCGGCCCCCGGGACTGGCCTTCCCGAATTCCAGGAAGGGGACCTCCCACAGAGGTGGTTAGACGTGTGGCTGAAATACTCCCTGTAAAGGGTTCCTTTCTATTGTCCGTGCTATTTTAGTTGGCAAATACTTTCCAAAGAAGTTTAGTCGTTATAAATACTATGTATTCTTTTTATTTCTAAGCTTTTAAAAACACCTTTTTTTTTTTTTGCCTCTGCTTCAATGAAGGGCTGAATTTTGACCACTGTAAATTGAGTAGGTTACATAGCTACATAGCCCTCCATTTCGGTAGTACGCTGAAGCAGTTCAGCTCGGCATGCATGCTGATCACAGTTCACTATTCTCTAATTCTGGTCAGAGATCTGGACACGACCTGGCTACCCCCGGAACGTGAATCTGAGGCCGAGGGCCTTTCCAGGCCAGTCTTGGGGGAGAGGGTCCTCACTCCTGTTTCCTTACTGGGCCATGAAATACAGTTGCATGTCATCCTTGATGTTTTCCAAGTTTCACTCTTGTCTCCATGCCCCTTTTTAAATTTCCCACTGTGGCTCTGCCCATCCCCCTAGAGGGGAGGTACCCCTCAGTTCTGAGCTGCAGGGGGACCCAGGCCCGGGATGACTGAGCTCATCACACCCAAGGGTACCCCGGAGCACAGTGCTTGCACCCAGGGAACAGGAGGCCTGGCGGTTGGGGTAGAAATGACACTTTGTTCGTTTGAATTTTATCTTACTTTTTTTGGAGAGGGGAGAGCTGTTATTTGGTAAGAATTTAAACTAAACGTAAAACTGTATTGAGTTTGGCATTCACATCCAGGGCAGAATTTCAGGGGAACGACTGGAAGGAAAAGCATTTGTCCATTGCTTGTTGGGGCATGTGGAGAATTTGTGTTAAGGAATTTGCTAAATGTATCTTGTGGAGAAAAGCTAAGGGACTTGAGACTCGAATTTTTCAGAGGTCCTGAGCATCTTGCTGGCACTGTTGTTGGAAAATACTTGGCAGGGCGTTCCTCTGCTAGGGTTTGTTTTAAGAAAGGTAAGATGAGTAGAAATCCAGGTTTCTGTCACTTCCAACAAAGGCAGACATTCTTGATTGTCTTTGGTGTAAAAGCATGAAGGAGGGATAACCTAGGACCCTAGAGGCTGTGAGGGAGGGGGGAACCCATGACAGGGTCAGGGGGACCCAGGGCCCTAGATGGCTGAGAGAGGGGTGACCCAGGGCATCAGAAGGGGAGGGAAAGATTAGGGTAACGCCGAACCCTGGAGAGTGTGGGAGAGGTGTGGCTTGGGTCCCTGAGAGGAAGGGAGCCCTGTAAGAGGAAGGACAAGGTGGGATAATAATGTCAGACATGGGGGGAGGCATAACCCAGGCTCCGGACAAAGCGTGGTGGGTGTGGGGGCCACCCTAACAGGAGAGGGGATTGATTTGGGGGTAACTACTGAGGGCACTGAGTTTGTCCACAGCCTGTCCCCTTCCTGCTCACGCAGACCCCTGAGGCTTGGCCCTGACGTGGGTATGTTCTGGAGACCACTCCTGCTGCCGAGAGGACAGCAGAAATCAGCTGGCCTCTGTGTCCCTGCCCTACAGGGCAGGAGAGGGGTGAGGAGCGGGACATGTTGGAAACCCAGAGAGCGCGCCTCAGGTGCAGATGCCTGGTAGCTTGACCCTTTATGAGAACTCTGTTCACACCTTTATCATGTTGCCATTGCTGTACATAGAGTCACTGTTCTGGTGAGTGCTTCCTTCATAATCATTTTTAAAACAGACCTCTGCTTTCCACATAAAAACGTACTCATCTACATTTTGATAGCTTAGGGCCTCTTCCCTCAGAAACACCGTTGCTTGGTCTTTCAGTTCCTCCTAGGGCTACAGACGGTTCATTGGCACTCCCACAGGAAAACCGTAATTGATTCTTTCAAATTCTTGCTGAAATTCTTGTTGGATCCTTTCTTGCTTTCCTTTTCTTTTTTGAGACCGGATATGTGAGCTTGTATAAAATGGCTCTGTGAACACGCCCCCTTTTGACCCCAACGCCCTGCATGGCGACCTGCACACAGCCGTCCTCGGAGCACCCGTGCTCGGTCCTGTCGGGAGTGGGGGGGGTGGGGGGCGGGGAGAGTGGCGCACTGCACTAATAATCGAAATAATTATTAAAGAACTCGGCGTGTGAGAGGGCCTGTCAAGAATGCGAGCACTGTCAGCATGCTTTAGAAGTGACAGCTGCGCAAAGCTGCAATCTTCTGATGGATTTTTAGAACAAAGTCTGTATGAAAGGTGATTTATGTCATCCACATTTTAGGAAGTTGTTTTCAAATTGAATTTACGTTATTTATAGCACACATTATTCCTCAAAGGATTTAAAGAGGCTTGTTTGAAATGATACATATAAGAGCAGGGAAAAATAAAGTCAGGACCAGGACGGGAGGAACGGCACCGACGTTCCTGCCATTGTGTCTGAATGTTCACGGGGCTGAGCTACTGTTTTGGCCTTAGGATGCCATGTGTCCGGAGTTGGAAGGGGACGGGGCCACTGAAGATTATTCTGATTGTCTGTGGGAGAAAGCTTAATAGTTCTTCAGAAGAAAAGTGTTTTCCTGCACTCTTGTTCTAAAACAACTCAGAGTCCATTTGATTAGTTGGATACTTTAAAGGAGGCTTCTGGAGGTGACAGCTAGGAGCTGAGAACTCAGACTCCAGCCAGCCTCTGCGACTCCCGATCACATCCCTGCCTCCCCTGAGTGGTGTGACCTCAGGCACCTTGTTTAACATCTCTGAGCGTTAGTTTCATCATTTGTAAAACTGGTGAGTGATACTTGCCTCATTGAAGTTAGTTGTGTATTCAATGAATTTATGAATTAATTCCATGAAGCATCAAGCAGGAAATGCTTTGCAGTGTCATAGTAGATTATTAAAATATGTTAGGATCTTCTGATTTTGATAGTGTGGCTCCTGGATGACACTGGCTTCACGATTTGGGGCAAATGATGTGACTCTTGTGACTCCTTCCTTTACCTTGACAAAGTGGACAAAATCATCTCATTCAAAAGATTCCTGTCCAGGTGAAATGAGAAGTCACCCATAGAATTTTGTCCAGAGCTTGGCAGTTGTAAGTGTTCAACAGATGTAATATGCCGCCAGGGTTGTGAAAAGTTGATCGTTAATATTAGTTTGTATTGTAACATGTTACTAACTTATATGATGCATTTGGTCACGATATAGTACTGCAGTGTTTAAGTGACAGAATCATAGTTACTCTGCAGTTACTTTACAGGTAGGAAGAACAGAAAAGCATTCCGGTCACCCATGCAGTCCTGTTTAGTGGCAGCTGCACATTTTATTTCTTTATAGAATTCCTTGGCAATTTGAGGCTCATGTTTGATCTTTAATCTGTGCCCGGAGACCGTGTTTTCACAGTAGAACTTCTAAGGCGCCAGGAGTGTCCCTGCCCCTCATTTTTCCTCTTTGCCTTGTTTTCTAGGCAGCACAGTGGGGAATGGGCTGATGTCGTCCGGGAGGCAGCGTTTCTCTTACCTGCTGCTTGGTGGCTGCCTGTTGCTTTGTAACACAGATTACCTCTCCTTGACCCCAGCCGGCCAGCCCTCCGCCTGCCCCTGCAGGCTCCCCTGGGGCATCTCTGCCAAATGGAGAGCAATCCGGAAGGGTCAGAACAATAAGGAAGGTGTTCCAAATGAGGGCTGGCGAGATGCAGAGAGCACGTGGGCAGTGCTGGCTTCCTGCTCAGAAGGCTCATGGCTGTGCCCAGCCATCGGGGGCTCCAGCAAGGCTGGGGTGCGGAGGCTTCTCAGGGGTTCGTCTCCCAATGCCATGACATTTTTCAGTGAGAGCAGGCTTTGCTGTGTTTCATTGTAAGCTGCACGTTGTTGAGCGTTAGATCAAATAACTGCCCGCTCTTTGTGGAGAGGAGGAATTTATAACTATTGGGAAGTTTGTTCTTCCGACAGAAGCCTCCCTCCTCCAGTGGAGGAAGGAAATGCCTAACAAAGTGAGGCTTAAAAAAAAAATCATGAGCCCCGGCTGGTGTGGCTCAGTGGATTGAGTGCTGCCCTGTGAATTAAAGGGTCACTGGCTCGATTCCCAGTCAGGGCACTTGCCTGGGTTGCAGGCCAGGTTCCCAGTAGGGGGTGCATGAGAGGCGACCGCACATTGATGTTTCTCTCCTCTCTTTCTCTTCCCTTCCCCTCTCTCAAAATAAATAAAATCTAAAGAAAATTTTTCTCACCATAACTTTAATTTTCCATTGCTATGTAACTTAAAAACATTATGAAATCCCTAATTACATTTTTTTAAAGATTTTATTTATTTTTAGAGAGAAGGAAAGGGAGGGAGAAAGGAAGAGAAACATCAGTATGTGAGGGAAACATCAATTGTTTTCCTTTCGCATGCCTGCAGCCAGGGACTTGGCCCACAATGCGGGCGGGTGCCCTTACCGGGAATCGAACCGGCAATCGAACCGGCAATCTTTTGGTCTGCAAGACGAAACCCAACCCACTGAGCCACACCAGCCAGGGCCCTGATTATATTTAACCTCTTAGATAAAATAGCTGAGAATTTTCTAGCATTTCACGTACTTTTTACTTTCATTCTCATCCTTTACAGTTAAGTGGGTTTTTTGCTGTGAGCCTTCAGCTGAGGCTCAAATGTCACTACCTTTGTCACATGTAATGGTCTGGGTCTTGGTTGCACCTAGATGACATTTATGAGAACCCCGCTGTCTACTACTAATATGGGCACTTTCATTTTTTTGTATTTTCCACTCATTTTTAGAAGTGATGGGAAAAGCCAATATATTAGTACATGAAGTACACAAATAAAAATAAGTATGCCAAGCAGAGCTGAACCACTGTGAACACGTCCACCCCTCAGCCAACTCGGCCAGCAGAAAGGGCCCTGGCGCAGTGTGCACTGTTTTGCCAACGTGCTCAGCTCGGCCTTGGTGATGGTTTGGGTTATCAGTGTGTAATGTATAAAAAGTTGCCATCTGGAACCTGGGAGCTGCCTCTGTGGGTCCTGATCTGTCACCCTTCCCTCTGAGTCTCCAGACTGGGGACAGAGGAACATGGGGTAGAGGGTTAACAGGCCATCCTTTTGTATCTGAGTGACAAATCTGTGATGAAATGTTATAAACAGCCCTGTTTGTGGAGTGCCTGTGTTCCTGGCAAGCTGACAGGTATATTTTCATAAGTCAACTCTTTTCCCAGGGAACTTTAATATGTAAAAGATTCCTGCAGATGATCCATTCTACAAAGAACCATATCTCACTGATGTTTTCCATAACTTTATATTCTTGCACGTCAGTTGTTTTTTCTTAAAGTGAATATCTGCCCTGACAAACATACTCATGCTCTGAAGACAGAGGACAGTACTGCTGAGGTAAAGCTAGAAACATCAGAAACAGGTATATGCTTTCGTGGACATTTAATTACCATAGTGCCATCTTGTTAAGGATTTTGCAAGTAAAAGACATTGTGTCCAATTTGAGTCCTAAAAAGTGCCATGTGTTCATTTTGATTTTCTCCTTCATCTTTGAATGTTGTTGGCCGGCAGACAAGGCCCTGCCCCAATGCCAGGGCCTGCCATCCTCCTGTCCCAGCCCCTCTCCCGTGTTCTGATCAGGCCAAATGCAGTGACCCTTGTTAGTCTGGTGGTCAGCTCAGAGGTCAGCCTTCCAAGCAGCATAGTTGGAATTCCAGAGCAGAGTCTTGCCTTGATTTTGTTTAAGCATGTAGCTGACTTGTCTTCAGTCTCACTTATTTCCAAATATGGTATCCTTAAATCCTGCGGCTGCTGACACTTGAGATGTCAGCACTCAAGCCTCAGGGGTCCTGGGGGACGCAGCCAAAAGTATTCAGTCTTGGACGAAGGAGTAAAACATGGGTCCTTTTGTTTGCTGGCACCGTTTCCAATGAGAGCGTCATTAAGAACGTGTATACACAATGCGATCGGCTCAGGCCTGAGAAAATTCTGAGACTCTTATAGCCTGTGCTTTCTCACCTCAGCAGGAAGTTCATCACTAAACGCATAGTAAGTCAGGCCACGAAGGAAGAGGCCAAGGGCGTCCAGCCCCATCGCCAGGCCTGGGTGGCCTGGCTGGTGCTCTCATCCGATCGTCAGCTGCTCCGTCCTCCGGCTTCTCTGGCGCCTCCTTAAAGCACCAAGCCCTATTTTTAGTGCAGGCTGTCACTTCTGATGTGCTGCTGTTGCAGGAATTCAGTAGCAGCTGCAGCAGACACTCCGATTTAAAGAACCCATTTATAATGCCTATGAAACTTGTTGACCAAATAAAGGGGAATGGAACGTTATGGTGCATCAGCTGCCTTAGGCCTCGTCAAATGGAAACCCCGAGTTTATTCCTTCCTACGGTGTCCTCTGTGTGTGTGTGTACACACGCACATGTGCTGGCCACATCCCTGTGTGGAGCATGTGTACTTGTTGCTTGTCATACTCAGCCACAGCTGGAGGAGACGACAGAGGCAGCCTTGCTGGAGGAAGGTTGCAAAGGAGCAACAGGCCCAGGCGGTGTGGCTCCCTGCTCAGACCTTCCGTCCCACGGGCCACTCACAGGGGTCATGTTCAGATCCATCCAGATAGTGTGCATAAAGGTGCCCAGTGGCTTAGAAATCATTAGCATTCACACCATGGTGGGGATGAGCTGTGATGGACGTGCCCAGCGCAGCCAGACCAGGACCCTTGAGTGTCGACTCTCAAAGTGCAGGCGGGATCACTTTGGCCACTGGCTTTCAAGCAGTTTGGACATGAGAACCTCCCACCTCCACCCCCGTGCACCAATGTATAAAACTGATATAAGTTCTAGTCTGTTACTGGCATTTATTTATCAGTTATTTACGAGTTGAGATGTCAAATCGGTGGCAGTGAGCCTGTTTGTACCGAGAGGAGTGGCCGCAGCCGAGACCCGCGGTGGCTCACGCTGCTCATCTGCGCTTTATCCCGGCTGCACTGGCTGGAGGAAATCAGTCATTACAGATGGCAGCTGTTGCTGAAAGTGACTCTTCTTATGGTTGTAAGAAATTCTTAGACTAGACAGATGAAAGCATTATTAAGATTGCCGATGACAAGCCACTCTTGTCACACATTCCCCGCCTCGGGGGACCAAGGGCCAGAGCTGACTTGCCCTCCTGGAAGGAGAGGGTTTGCTTTCCCCCATCTTCTTTGGCCTGACCTTTGCATCCTTAGGTCCCTGGTGTAGGGCTGCCTGGTGTGCTCGCTCACTCCCCAGCCCCCACCTTCCTCACTTCCCCAGTGTGGAGCCCCCAGGATGGAAACACAGCTCAGGTGATCTGTCAGGCAGGTGTGGGTGCCTATCTGTGCCATGTGAAGAGGTGAAGTCACCAGCCCAGTGCACTGTGACCCTCAGGAAGGGCTGTAGAGACTTCTTTGCTCCTTGGAAGAACTGCTGCCTGTCACAGATCAGGCCCAGGTGTCAGGTTTGCATCCTTTTATGTGTTTATGGCTCCTGGGGGTTCAGCCTTGGCTAGGCTGACAGGAAGTTGGAGCAGGTAAGTCTGTCTGTTCTGAGAGGGGTTTCGTGTGGAAAGCTGCACCCTGAATACCTGGCCGCCCTGGGCTTAGGTGCCTGGAGAGTGGGACACAGACCCAGGGGCATGTACTGAGCCAGGACCCACGTCTGGACCTCTTCCAAGACTGCTTCAGCAGTGCCCACTTTCTGCACTGCGTATGAACAAAGCCATCCTGTATCTGTACTTTCACGTTTTGTTTCTTGGAATTGATGTTTAGTATGTGGGACAGACCCACTGTGTTGCCTTTAGCTGCATAGCCATTTATTGTTCTTGTTTTGTGACATTCCATTGTTTGACCGCACCACAGTGGATTGATGCGTTCCACTGTTGATGGCCACCTAGGTTGCTTCCAGTTTGGGGCTGCTGTGAACACTGTTGCACTCCGAGGACACACACCACCAGGCACACGTCTTCAGGGTGCGGGGTGCTGGGGTGATGTATGTGCATCTTCAACTTTACTTGATAGTGTCAGCAGGTCAGTCCCCTACTCCTCACTCCCACCAGTGGCACATGAGCATTCCCATAGCTTCCCAGCCACTTCACAATTACTTGGATGAGTAATAAGGTCAGGCACTTTTCATAATAAGTTCACTGGCATTTGGACTTCGCCCTTGTGAAAGGCCTGTTCCTGTGTTTTTCCTGTTTTCACACCGAGATGTCTCACTGATTCGTAGGAACCCTTGATCTACTCTGAAAGCTGGCATTGGTGGGCCTGAGGCTGTATCGAGAAACGAAGGTGTCCCAGGCGGGCGGCAGGAATAGAGACACAGCACCGCACTCGGCCCTCGGCCCCCTCCTTCCTCCCTGCATCACAGGTGTTCCCTCCTGAGGCATCTCTGTCCTTCGTCCTCAGCCCCTTCTGGTCCCCTTTCCCACCGAAAGCTTGTGGTCTGGCCTGGGATTGTCCCCAGAACCCCCTGTCCTTTCCTCTAGATGGTGACTCACATGACACAGCAGAGGCCCCTTCTCTAACTGAGCCCCTCTTTTTAGCACCCTCTCCCCATTAAGAATCACGACTTGGGGTGGAGAGGCAGGGCACTGATGTGAGCGTATTGGCTGAGCCTTTGCCCCGTAATCTCTTTCAGCGCATGCCACACTTACCCTTGGCTGGCTCCCCACTGCACCACGACTCCCAGCCAGCAGCTCACTGCCCCGAGGACCACGCTGGGCCCTTGGCCCGGCCACACAGGGCCCTCTATAATCTGATTTCCCTTTCTTTTTTTTTTATTTTAAAGAAATTTTGTTACATTTATTTATTTACTTATTTATAAAGGAGGAAGGGAGGGAGAAAGAGAGGGAGAGAAACATCGATGAGTGGTTGCTTCTCGTGCACTCCCTGCTGGGGATCTGGCCCACAACCTAGGCATGTGCCCTGACTGGGGGTCAAACCAACGACTCTTTGGTTCTCAGGCTGGCACTCAGTCCCATGAGCTACACCAACCAGGGCTGATTTCCCTTTCCTTGACATCCTTAATCTCAAATCTTGGCTTGTTACAGAGGTTCTAAGCTGCATAACGGCAAGAATAATAGCATATGCTCTTTACTGACTCAATAATTATTAGTTATTGTTGAAAGAAATTTATGACTTTAGGGCAAGAGGCCAGACTGGACAATAATACTGATCTCTGTGTTTGTGTTGCACTATATTCTTCTAGCCATTTGTGCTGTGAAAAAACAAACCATAAGAGAGCAACTCACTAACTCCAGAATCTGCAGTTTGGGCCTGGCCCTGTAGAGATGGAGGCTCGTTTCTGCTCCCACGGCCTCAGCTGGCACAGGCAGACTCAGCCTGGGGATGCAGTTCCAAGAAGGCGCACGCACGCGGTTGGCGGTTTTTGTTGGCTGGCTGCAGAGAGCTCACCTGGGGCTGTCAGCCACACACAGGCCTCGGCTCTTCTCTCTGTGGGTCTCACCACAGGGCAATCTGGGCTTCCTCCCAGCATGGCAGCTGGGTCCAAGAATGAGTGTTCAGGGGAAGCGGAAGTTGCCCATCTCTTAAGACCTGGGCTCAGACCCTGGCACAGCGTCATTTTTGCTGTTTTCTTTGTGACAGAGCTCACCCAGATTGGGGGGGGGGGCAGGAGGCACTGGTAAGCAGAGCCCATCCTCCGAATGGTATGTGTCTAAAACTTTGGGGTCACCGGTAGCCACCACATCCTAACAGACTGTCCTCCCTGTGACTTTGCTTCAGCCCTGACTGCTGCTGCGGGACGAGGGAAGCTGGAGATATGCGAGCTGCTGCTGGAGCGCGGGGCCGCTGTGTCCCGGACCAACCGGAGAGGGGTCCCACCGCTGTTCTGTGCGGCGCGCCAAGGGCACTGGCAGGTACACAGTGGGCCCCTGAGTGCTTCAGAAAGAGTGAGTGGGGATAGAGTTCACTCTTGCCCATCTCCCTGGGCCCACACGTGGCCCCCCTGGGCCCAGCTTTCAGTGTTCCCTCTTCTGCTCCTGCCGTGTGTGCCGTTGGAGGAAGGTGTGTTTGGCTGGGTGGCGCAGTGAGCCGTGCAGGCCAGGTCCGAGCCCCTGTTACCTGGGGAGGGAAATGGAGTGGGTGGCCCCCATTATGATAACAGAAGACTTGCTGTGACCTCTCTGTTGCTGATGTGATTGTGTGACGCATTTGGCCAGCACATGTGAAAGAAGGGTGGTTCTGCTGTGCTCACTGCGAAAGGGCACATTTGCTCTTTGGCCCAGCACTGCAGTTCGTTTCTTTTACTGTGAATGGCATCTCGTCCTTAATTCAAGGAGACATGGGGTCCTTACGAACAGCAGTGCAGTCTTTTTGTCCCTACATTTTGTAAACAGTGGCCATGAGCCTACCCTGTGCCTGGCACCAGGTTACACATAAGCAACAAATAAATGGATCTTATCATGTTCATTATAGGAAGGCTTTTCTAGACCCAAGCTTACATCACGGTGTTGCGTCTGTCCTGATTCCCGCCCGCACTGTGGGTGGGAGTGATGAGGGCTCCCACCAAGATTTCGGCTAGTCTCCTTTTATTCCCCAGAGTTTGGTGTCTACCACGCATTCCCTGTAGAAGCCCCGGAGAGGATGAGCCGGGGCTTCTGCATGATGCCCCGGTTCATCCTCTCCCCTGGTCTATTTACTAAGGCATGGGGCAGTTTGGAAAGTGTTTGTTAGTGTATCAAGAACAAGAAAGAAATGGGAATACGCCCCCTTCTCTTGTGGCGATATAATGAATATCATGCCAGAGGGAGTCTGGACTGTGCCCTGTGCACAGCCGTTCCCACTGGGATGGGAGCTGTGTGAGACGCCTCTCCGGCCTCTTGGTTTTGCTCCCTGGCCTCATCACGTGTACTGTTTAGAGGCGTGGCCCTGAGCTGAGAATCTCCTCCAGGAAGCTCTGCTAAAAGTTGTCCACTGTGAACATCAAGCCATCTACCAAGCGCCAAGTCTTAGAAAAACAGATTACTTGGGGTGTAGTGGGTGAACATTTTCCTGTGCCCCACTGCCCCGGCCCTTTGCCCTTTACTACAGACGCGAATGTCACTCCAGCGCTGGCGTGAGGATCCGTGACTGTTCCTCACCTCCTTTTAGTTCCGGTCAGTTATCCCATAGGCCCTGCTGCGGCTTGCCTGGTCATTACTCGATTGTGACTGGCACCCAGATTCCTGTGTCTGCCTGGTTTGGACATGTTTTAAAAAGCATACCTCTGGAAGACGATTTTGTTCAAAAGAATACAATAGAAAATTCGTATAGGCCACCTGCTTACACAACTTAGTGGGGTTTTCAAAAGAAGAGGCCCTTCCACTACTTTTAACGGTGGGAAATCCTGCCTGGGTGTAGAGAGCATGATATAACATATAGCAGGAAGATTGTAATTCAGAGTGTTTATTTCAGATCATGAGACTGCTGTTGGAACGTGGCTGTGATGTGAACCTCAGTGACAAGCAGGGCCGGACGCCCCTCATGGTGGCTGCATGCGAAGGGCACTTGAGCACCGTGGAATATCTCCTTTCAGAAGGTAGAGATTGCCCTGTCTGCTCGGCACGGGTTTCTTCTGGATGGACAAAGAGGTTTAGCAGACTCATTCAGTAACTTCTGATTCGAATTTTAAAAGGCATTTTGTTACGGAAATTTTCTGACACACAAGTGGAGAGAGTAGGTAATGAAGCCACACGTACCCATTACTCAGCTTCCACAGTGGTGACCAGTTACCAAATCAGCGTCAAATTCCATAGCACCTGCTGGCCACATCCTCGGGCCAGGTGTTTGCCCAGGGAGACACTTTGTTGCAGCTGGACTTTGTCTTGCAGAGTTAATGCTCTATGACTGGGCTTTTCTTTCAGGTGCTACCCTTTCTTCTCTGGACAAAGAGGGTTTGTCTGCGTTAAGCTGGGCTTGTCTGAAAGGCCACAGGGCAGTGGTCCAGTTTCTGGTTGAGGAAGGAGCGGAGATAGACCAGATGGACAAGAACGGCCGCACTCCCCTGGACCTGGCGGCCTTCTATGGTGATGCAGAGACGGTAGGTGCTGTGGGTGGTCACACGCCTCCGCGTGCCAGTGCCACACAGAAACCAGGACGCGAACCGCTTCCAGAGTGTGCGAGGCTCTGTCTGCTTGTGGTCAGGGTGTGTGTGTGTGTGTGTTGTAGGGTATTTTTATTTTTCTTTAATTCTATGACATGCAGTCTCTTCCAGAACTGTAGTAAGATTTTAATAGACTCTTAAAAGCTTAAAAATAGATGATTACAAACTATATGTATAATAGACACATACATGAATGTGTGTACACACACGCATGTGTACTTTTTCTTACAGTAATCCATATAAATAGAATTCCTTTATAGATCAGTTTAAAATCATATATACATATGTATGGGTGTGTGTGTACATATATGAGAAATTGCTTATCTAATAATGAGCTAGTTTGTCTTTAAAGCAATATGGCGGTGTCGAGAATACTGTGGGCACTTGTCTTTATCTCTCTGACCGATGCCTCAGTCTAACTGAGGTGTGAGAGGTAAAACCTTACTAAACCAAACGGCAAAATGTTTCTCGAGGTAGAAACTGCGTCTTTGTCAGGATTCACATCTCCAGTACCCAGCATCTCCTAGAGGAATATTCAGCGCCTTTGAAGTTATCACTTTTGAATATTTAGCATGTGTAATGTTAGGGTTACCTGGAGAGACAGGTATTATGTTGCTAGAAGCTGTGGATCTTGAAGCAGAAGCCATCATCATTCTTCACATCTTGATGCTTTTAAAAGGCAGTGATATTAGAGTTAAATGGTCTCTATTTCCTGAACGTTGTGAACTGTACTTAATATTGATTTTTAAAAACATCTCTTTAACCGAACCTCACATATCTACACTTTATTTTCCACTTATACCACCCTCCCAAATCCTGTGGTTTATCAACAGTAGGAAAAAGTGAAGGAACTTAGCATTCTACTACCTTTTTTAAAATTGTGATAACATAACATAACATAAAATGCGTCATCTGAGCCATTTTGGAGTGAAGAGTTCAACACACTGTCATGCAGCTGATGCCCGGGCTTTCTCATCGTGTAAAAAGGAAACTCTTTTCCCGTTAAGCAGGTCTTCCTCATTCCTCCCTTCCCGTAGCCCCTAAAACAACCATTCTACTTTATGTCACTCTGAGTTTGTCTGCTCTAGGTACCTCATGCAGTGGAATCATACAGCATTTGTCTTTTTGTGCCTGGCTTATTTCACTTAGCATAATGTTTTCAAGGTTTATCCACATTATAGCATGTGATAGGATTTCCTTCCTCGTGTAGGCTGAGTAAATAGCCCATTGTATATATTTACTGCATTGTCTTTATCCATTCGTCTGTCCGTGGACACTTCGGCTTCTTCCACCTCTTGGCTATTGTGAATAGTGCTGTTCTGAACATGGGTGTGCAAGTGTCTCACTGAGACCCTGCGAAGTCTTTTTGATCTGCCCATGTTCTTCTGGACATAGACCCAGAAGTAGAATTGCTGGATCATCTGGTAATTCTGTGTTGAATTTTTTGAAGAACCTCTATATTGTGTCCAGAGTGGCTGCACCATTTTCCATTCCCTCCAACAGAGCACAAGGCTCCCACTTCTCCACATCCTCACTAACACTTACTATTTTCTGTTTTACTTATTTATTTTTTAAGAATGGCCCTGCTAACACTGTAAGGTGATAACTCATTTTGGTTTTGGTTTGCGTTTCCCTAATGATTAGCGATGTTGCGCATATTTTCATATCCTTATTGGCCATTTGTATATCATCTTTGGCAAAAAATGTCTATTCAGATCCTTTGCCCATTTTTCACTTGGGTTATCTGGGATTTTGTTGTAAAGCTGTAGGTATTTTTAATATATTCTGGATATTTATCCCTGTAGTGTCATTTTGAACAGCAGGTGGATTGATAGGATTGATCTATCACATCCACATGAAAATCTCAAGTGGCTGCAGTCTTCTTATTCAGTAAGTGGAACAATTTGAGTGGCCAAAGTGGTTTCTCCTGTTGTTCTCTGTGACAACTGTTTATCAGATCAAATCAGTTGCTGTACCAGGGTCTCCACCTTGCCGTCTTTACAGTCCCAATATTCAGGTCTCATTCCTAAGCCTTGAAGTGAGTTATAATCAGGCCCGCCTGGTCCCAAGTTGCTAGTCTGCCCAGCTTGCTGGAACCGGGCTGCGTGGGTCCGAGTGTTTCTGCAGTGCCTGTCGCCATAGCCTCCAGCCTGCCAGAGCTGGCGCACAGTGTGCCTCCTCAGTGACTGGAGATGAAAAGGTGACTGTGTCTCATCTCTGGGGCCAGGGAGGTGCGGTGAGACAGACGGACGATGACGTGTGCATTTACCCATCTCTGACAAATGAGCGTGTGTACAGAATATGTGCCTTCCTGGGAGCCCCATTGTTGATATCAAATGCCCTTTAACAGAGCAGGTTTTCGGTGTGGAGTGCAGCTTCTCTTCTCTGTCTTCTGTCAACTTCATTTCCATTCTAGGATCCCTACGGGCCAGAGGCACCGAGGATCAAGAAGGGCTCCCACACCAGAGCGCGGTGGGTGGACCGGTGACAGGGCTCCCGCCAGGAGCCGCTCCTCAGGCCTCTCTTCCCGCTGCAGGTGCTGTACCTGGTTGAGAAGGGAGCCGTGATTGAGCACGTGGACCACAGCGGCATGCGCCCCCTGGACAGAGCCATTGGTTGTCGAAACACATCTGTAGTGATTGCGCTGCTGAGAAAAGGAGCCAAATTAGGTCAGTACTCACCTTGGTTCAGTAGTGAGAGGGAAGTTAGCTTCAGATTTTAGGGCATGTTAGGGACCATGACTATTTACCTGCTCCCAGGTTAAGAAGTCAGGTATTTGGAGATTTATTTTTCTCCTCCTCTAATGCCCATTTAATCAGTCACCTAAAATGTTTAAACAGCTCCTACTCTTATTGCCAGTGAGGGTTAGGGAGCTGAGGCCAGCGTTGAAGGCCAGTCTAGGCTTGCGCCCCATTCGGGATGCCCAGGGGCCACACCAGGGGCAGTTCCCTTGGACTTGGGTGGCGGGGGGCTGAGTGGGAGAGCGCGTAGAGGCTCTGATGACAGCCGAGTCTGAGAGCCACTGCTCTTGAGCAAGTGCAGCCGGTTGGGTGGGGTGATGGCAGCCTCGGCATAGGGAAGGTTGATGTGATTTACTGGAGACAAGATCAGGATTCGTTCAAGATGATGTTGGGGGTGGAGAGATCTGAGTAGGGAAAGCCCGTCCGTGTGGCTGGTTGGAATGTGACAGACCGTCCAGAATATATGGGGGAACTACAAGCAGAACCTTGTGTTGGTCTGATAGGGCAGAACTTCGGCCAGCAGCAGCTCTGGGGAGGGGCTGTGATGAAGATAATGATACTAGCTGATATTTTTAAGCAGTTCACAGCATCAGGAACTTTTCTAAGCAGTGTCATGTTTTAACTTATTTAATACTCACCTACCCTATAAGTAGGTGGTGATAACACCATCACGTTACTGAGGAGGAAACCCAGGCACAGAGGGCACATGGCTTCTCCTAGGTCACAGTCAGGGGCCGAGGCCTGGTTGGGACCTGGGTGGTCTGACGTCTGAGTCTGCGTTCTTGAGCATCACGCGCGGCACATGTTTAGAAGAGAGATGGAGAGAAGGCCGTGGCCGTGCTGCTGGCTGGGAGAAGGTGGACACAGACAGGAGCAGGGAGGGCTGAGAGCGGGGGTGGTAGGAGGAGGGCGGAAGAGCTAAAGCAGAGGGGGTTCGAAGTAGGCGGAACGGTAGGCCGTGCCGCGGAGTGCAAGGGTAAGAACACCTTCGCTGCCGGTGGTCCCGGCACAGCGGGACACTAAGGAGCTTATTCGGAGCTTCGCTTAATTAATTTTAGCCCCAGTGCCCATCAGAGGGGAGGGCAGGGCCATGGCTGCCCCTGCGCGTTAGTTTCCCAGTACTTTTTCACCAGAACGGTACTTTGTGCCGGGTGCCGTTCCCCTCCTAAGTGCTTCGTTCAGCTCACACAGATTAGAAGGGAAGCCCGCTCCCCGGGGTCCTGCTCCCTTGCCTTGCTTGCTTGGTTGTCTGGAGGCCGGCAGGACATGTGGGCGGTGACCCTCTGCAGCTCGATCCCTGCTGTGTGTGGTCCTAGCCATGGTGGGGCCACAGAAGTGTAGAGTGCCATTCCTCCACGGCCACCGAAGTCCCTCTGAACGCATGTTTATTTTGCAGGAAATGCTGCTTGGGCGATGGCTACTTCCAAACCTGATATTTTGATTATACTTTTACAGAAATTGATGGAGGAAGGAAACATGATGTACAAAGTAAGCGGTTTTGCCCTTTTCTATGATGTTGTAATGGCCTGCGAGCAGCCTCTTAGTTTGGTGTGTAATGGATGTAGTTGTGCCCCCGCACAGAATCCATGTAGCGTAGCTTTAATAGAAGTTCCGAGAGATGCTGACCTGGCTTCCTGCCCAGGCTTTAATATCCTGACGGCAGAATCTTCAAGGTAGAAAGCACTTCTCATTGTCTTCGAGAACCATTATTTCTTGAGTGAATCCCTGTGGCTGTACCTATGACTTAGGGCCTGAAGCCTTGGTGTGAAGGCAGAGTTGCTTCCAATTTCACACATCACACAGGAGGTTCGCCCGTGCGTGGAATCATGAGGCACACGGGAAAGGAACATTCCGGAGGCATTTTTCAGAAGAAAAGAATGATTAAGTCTCCCAAGCCTTGATTATCTTATTTTAGTATCTATAAGCTTCTAGAATTTGAAACTGTTTCTACAGATTCGTTTTTTAAGATTTTATTTATTTTTAGAGAGAGGATAAGGGAGGGAACAAAGAGAGGGAGAGAAACATCAATGTGTGGTTGCCTCTGGCATGCCCCCAACACGGGGCCTGGCCAGCAACCCAGGCACATGCCCTGACTGGGAATCGAACCGGCAGCCCTTTGGTTCACAGGCCGGCACTCAGTCCACTGAGCCACACCAGCCAGGGCTCTACAGATGTTTTTACTTAAGACATTAAATGATATATAATAGTTACTCAGGAGACTGCGTTAATTTTTTTCCATTTTCCCTTAGAAATGGAAATATTAGATTTACACACAAATAAATTTGACTTTAAAGTAAATTTTCTAAAATAAGACAACAGTTCAGAGCAAAAGCAGACTTACACTTAGAAAGGGCCAGATAGTAACTATTTTGGGCTTCGCTCTGCGGTCTCTGTCACTCGCCAGCTTTGGTGCTGTGGCGCAGGGGCGGCCACGGGCGCGAGGCACATCAGCAAGGCGGCGCGGCCGCTCCCGGTCAGGCTGCATCCGTGCCACCCGGCGGCCGCCCGCCCGGGGCCCGCGGGCTGTACTTTGCCAACCCCAGGTCTAAACAGATGCTTAGGCCATTTACACAGATCCCTGTTCTTTCCTCGTCTGTGATTTAGACAGGATTAAAAGATTCTAAAAACAAAAGCCTAGATTATGAACACTTTGATCCCTTACACTGTGAGGCTGCTGCACTCACTGTGCTTTAGTTTCCCCCTTTTCTTTTTAAAATAATAAATAAATAGGCATCGAGCACGCCCCAGCAGGGTTTCTGGCTTGGAATCAGTTTGAAATTGAGTTCAGAGCGTATATAGTTCTGGCTTTGAAGTGGTTTTAATGTGAGTTTTGGTAGGCAATTAGGTTAGAAACCCCAAGCCATTTTCAACAGACTTCACCCCTGCTGTGCGACGGAACTGACTGAGCACATTACAAGGGTTTCTCTAGCCTTGAAAAGGACCTGCGGTGCTGCTCTGGTTTTTAAGCCCATGCTTTCGCTCCTTTTGAAAGGAAACATTACTCTTCTACAGCAAGCTCTAGGTTTATCCACAAGACTCTACTTGCCTTAGAAACGGCATTATGTTTTCATCTGATTTCTGTTATGCTTAGCATTAAAATAGCACTGAGATATAAATGAGATATAAAATGAGAGAGTATTCATGAAAAGGTTTTCAGAATTATATTTAAAAAGATTATCTGATGCGTTAAGATTGATAGTTACCAGTCTGGCAATTTCCAGCTGCCGTCCCGTGAAACCGGCTTCTTTCTCGCCTTGTGAGGCGCACACGGTGGACGGCGAGGCCACGTCTGTCCGCGCCGCTCGGTGTTCGGGTTCTGGCTACAGAGCTTCCGCCTCAGGCTCCTTTTGTCACGGTTTTGGCAGTGTGGGGAGAGGAACCTTTCCAGGATCTTTAGGATGTAGGAGCTTATTCATCTTGGAGCATCTGGTGAAGGATAAATGTCTGTGGTTTTTGGATCCTAGAAAGGGAAGATGAAAGAGGCAGCCCAGCGGTACCAGTATGCCTTAAGGAAGTTTCCACGAGAAGGATTCGGAGAGGACATGAGACCATTCAATGAACTAAGAGTTTCCCTCTATCTCAATCTGTCTCGCTGCCGAAGGAAAACAAATGTAAGCCGAGCCCCCTGATTCCAACCCTTTAGCAATGGAATGTTTTCACAGAGGTGAAGGCCAGCCCTTCTGTAGCCCACATCGTGGGACCTCCTGTCAGATTTGTGTGCACATTTCTGTGAACCTGGCGCTTCTCTCTCACCCCTGACGGGGTGACCGTCATTTGATCACTATCACTGTCCACCTCCCAAGATGTTGAGAGAGTGCCTGCATATAGTTCCCTCTGCTTCCATGCAACCTGCTTCTCCACTTCTGCCCAATCGTATGTTGCCAACATTGGCCTGAATGGCCCACCACCAGATTTAAAATGCAAGGACTTGGTCAAGTTCAACTCAAATATGTTACAATCTGCATGCAAGGGTGTCCAACCTGTGGCCCGTGGGCCGCATGCAGCTCAGGGTGGCTGTGAACGCAGCCCAACACCAAATCATAAATTTACTTAAAACATTATGAGATTTGTGTGTGTGTGTGTGATAACCTGTCACAATGTATTTAATGTGCGGCCCAAGACAACTCTTCTTCCACTGTGGCGCAGAGACACCAAAAGGTTGGACACCCCTGGCAGGGCTTATTATGTTTGCTTAGGAGTTATGCCAGTCACTGTTTAATCTGTAATAAATGGTAGCTAACTGGGTTAATTTGTAACTGGTAACTAGTAGATTTGTTTCAGTACTTCTTTCTTCTACTCACTTTTTAACTTCATCCTCCCACCACCAAATCTGTTGACCGGCCTGAGCCTGTGCCCACACAGGCAAAGGCTGCCCCCTTTCTGTTGGAGTGGACACTCCCTGAGGCTGACCCCCCGCCCCCCCGCAGGGCTGCACTGGGTTCCACCTGCCCCAGACTTAGGGGCACTGCTTCTGCCACTGTTCTCCTCTCCCTCCTGAGTCACTGCTTGTCTATTGGATTCTTCTCTTAAGAATGTTAATAACCTTTAGCTGTCTTCTAAATGTAAAACTGAACAGCAAAACAAACTTACCTTGCCCTTCCTCTCTCTCCAGCTATGTCCTAATTCTCTGCTAACCTTTAGAGCAAGACTCCTGTTAAAAAGTTGCCTGTAATTTGTTTCAGTGCTTCTTTTGACTCATGTGTTTAACTGTTGACACCAGGACTTTGGCATGGCAGAAGAATTTGCATCCAAGGCTCTCGAATTGAAACCAAAGTCCTACGAAGCCTTTTATGCCAGAGCAAGAGCGAAGAGAAATAGCAGGTACTGTCTCGGTAGGATGAGATGCGTGGCTAGAGACGCCTTGTGCTGCTGGTTGACTTTGGGGCTTCTGGCGCATAAGCAGTACTCAGATGCCTCTTGTCTTCTAATACTAAATTGGTAGCTTCCAAGGGCCACTGTAGTGGATATTATTAGCAATGGCTAAACGTTGATTTTCTCCTGACACCTGAATAGTCATTTATTCCACCCCAGTTGACACTTACTGCCACATAAAGTTCCTAGATTAGTCCGTACTGTCAGTGGACCTGCCAACTAGAGACATTAGGTAGAGGTGTTGGGGAAGCAGGGAAGAGGCATACAAGACTTTTGAATTAGAGGTGGGCGTGGTGAGAGGGGAGGGTGAAGATAGCTTTAAGAGAATCTGACACCTGCTGATTTATGCCTTTTTTTCAATCCCAGCCCAGGGGTCTCTAGAGAGACAGCAGGGCCCTGGAATCCACCTATCTGGGTTAGAATTCAGCTGTCCCACTTTGTGAGTATCTGTAGGCTAGTTAAATGGGTCCTATTCACCAGAGTTAAGTGTTCAAAACTCACTCACCTACCTTCTCTTTCCTTGTAGCAGAGCTGTTTTATGAACATGTACATCTGGAGCGTGCGTTTACATGGCTCGTAATTATATCGTCTCTTTTCACCTAAAGGCAGTTTGCGGCAGCTCTGGCTGACCTGAGAGAAGCTGTGAAACTCTGCCCCACCAATCAGGAAATCAGGAGGCTTCTGGCCCGCGTGGAAGAGGAGTGCAAGCAACTCCAGAGGAGCCAACAGCAAAAGCAGCAGTGCGCACCCGCAGCCCCACCCAACGATTCCGATAACGAAGAGGAAGCCCCTACCCCTGGACTAAATGACCACTTTCATCTTGAGGAGGTTGAGGAAGAAGAAACTTCTCCACAGGAAGAATCCATTTCCGTGACTCCCAGGTCCCAGCCATCCTCATCTGTCCCTTCCCCATATATCCGGAACCTTCAAGAAGGGTTGCAGTCCAAAATAAGGCCAGTCTCGCCACAGAACAGGCCAGCAGCCACCAAGCCGCTGCGGGAGCCCGTCGCGCAGCCGGGCTTGCTGATGCAGCCCACCAAGCAGGCACAGATAGTGAAGACCAGCCAGCACCTCGGTTCCGGACAGGCTGGTGTGAGGAGCGGCAGCACAAAACTTCAGGTCTCTTCTCCAAACCCTCCCCCGAGTCCCATGCCAGGGAGAATGTCTGCAGCTCCCACTGGAGGCAGGAGCCAGCCTTCGGAGGGAGCAGGGGCGTTCACTGTGGGGAGTTCGGGCCGGTTTGGGGACCGGCAGGGCCCCAGCCATGCCGTCCAGCTGCAGCACGGTGAGGGCGGCAGTGCGTATCCTTTACCGAGCAAGATAAAAACCGCAGAGAGGCTTCTGGCTCACGCCGCCGCTGCCGTGGACGTAGCCCCACTGAGCCAAGGGGGGCCAGTGAGCTGCAGCGACATGCGACACCCGGTCTCCCTCACCAGCTCAGGCTCCTCAGGCTCTCCGTCTAGCAGCATAAAGATGTCGAGTTCAACCAGTAGTTTGACTTCAAGCAGTAGCTTTTCTGATGGCTTCAAGGGCCAGGGACCAGATGCTCGAATTAAAGACAAGGCTGTTAACCAGGCTCAGAGTGGCACAGCCGAGCACAGACCACGCAACACTCCGTTCATGGGCATCATGGACAAGACGGCGCGGTTCCAACAGCAGAGCAATGCCCCAGGCCGCACCTGGCACTGCCCGGTGCCGGAGGGGCTGCTGACAAACGCGCCCTCTGTAGCGGGCCTGCAGTCCTCGAACTCTGAGAAGCCCTCCCTCACGCAAGCGGCGGGGTATAACAGTCAAGGCAAAACCTGTTCTGTTGCGACCCTGGGTGGGAATGTCCACAATGGGGCACAGGTGAAGGAGCTAGAAGAAAGGAAGTGCCAAATCCCAGCCCACTGTCCAGATAACAGGACAACCAAGACCGTTTCTCATCTGTATCAGGAAAGTATCTCTAAACAGCAGCCTCACATCGGTAACGAAGGCCACCGGAGTCATCTTCCTTCGGCAAAACCAAAGCGATCATTCATAGAGTCAAACGTGTAAGCCGGGAGAGACCCAACTGGTGGAATTTGAAACAGTATGTTGGCTCTTGGTGGTAATTAAATTTTTTTTTATGAGAAAATTACTTTTTAGCCATATTCTTGTTCTTTTTCCTTGGAGGTGGATCAGATACCATTGATTTATTTAAAATGTGGGATAAAATTTCTTTGATAAATATCAGAAGTCACCATAAGTAAGAATGCTAACCAGAATTGAAAACTACCATTAGTTATGTCTATTAAGTTAAAAACTTACAGCAGCCAAGAAGACATTAACTAAAGCTTTTCTCTTATGAAAGTATTTGGTTTTTATCACTTTTCTCCTAGCCTTTGCTATGTGGTAAAATCATGATATTTCTTAGAGAATATAAATGCCTAGTGATAGGACTAACTCATGACTAAACAGCCAGATGGTACCGTCTGGAAAAGATGGAATTTTCAAGTGATAGTTCCATTAAGTCAAGTCCCAATTTACACATATAGATAAAATTAAGACCCAAGTGATTTCTAGCTGACCATGTGACTATAAATATTACATTGCTGAGTTTTTTAAAGCAAAATACAAAAAAATCCAAGTATTGTTCCCTTCTTAGCAATTCCCTGAAGAGGATTAAGCACTTATTTCCATGTTATGATTCTCATTAAACATATTTTTGTAGCACTTTTTTGGAACTATATTCCTATTACAAGGTGTTTCAATATTTGGAAGCATTATAAGCCATTTGGAATCATGACTGGCGGTCAAGCTGGATTTGGGCTATAATACTAAGAATATAGTGTTCTTGGTGCCATGTAAATTAGCTCACAACTGGTTCACTAATTACTCTGAACAGTGATAGCAGTCCTGGAACAAGCCTTCCACGGTCCTTTAAGGACAGTATTTAATTTGGATACTTAAGGTCCGGTTCATTGGTTGCTTTTGTTTTATTATACAATCACTACTTTATAGTCACATGTTGTATATATTAAATAGCCAAGTTGTATTCAGACTTGTAAATATAACTATTTCAAGTAGTTAATCTTAAAAAAAGTCATATATTTGCATGTTCTTTGTAAACTTCATCCATACTGGTTATTGCACTGAACAATATATTATTATGGCATGTTAACAGTGTACCAGTAACGGCACTTTATTTCATTTATATGAACACCTTTGAGGTGCTACTTAAGTCCAAACTGATGTATTATTCATTTGTAAAGATAAGGTACAGGAATGAACCTTGGTTTAAAGGTATTTTTATATGAAAATGGTGTGCTATTGAAGGATGTTAAAATGCTAGTTTGAGAGAGGAGGGAATGTATTTGTTTTATATGTTGGGATGTGAAATTTATTTTCTAGAATTGGGGAGAAGGACATTCTATATTCACAGAATGTTTTAAAAATGGATAGTTGTAATGAAGTTCCTGTGAGCATCACTATAGTTTTGTATGAATAGAACCCTCTGGTGTCATTCTTCAGCATTCGTTCTTGATATGTTTTGTACAGCTTTGTCATTTTTTTATAGGCGTTTCTTGAGTCTTGCTGTAACTATCATGGCTTATTTATTGTTTATTGTGTTCTTTAATATTTGTGAGTCTTACTCTTTTATGTAGTTTTGTTTTTGCACAACTACTGTACTTTTCCATGTGGAATAAAGACTATTACTAGAATTTGTTTTGCATTAAATGAAACCACGGATACGTGGAGAAGGTCCTGATGGCAGCTGCCTGCCTCGTTTAATCCTGTGCGGCCTTGTTACTCTACAGAAAATAGTGAAAAGCTTATTTTTATAATAATACTGTCAAATGCATATTTAATTTCATTTAGTGGTAATTTTAAAAGCAAGGGTGACAGCTTCTAGAAATCCCAAAATATTCAAGGGTCAAACTTAGTCTTTGCGTGAAATAGGAAAGAAAGCACAAAGAACAGCATTCTATAATTGTATCTGTTCCAGAAATCTTGGTGTATGTTTTACTGGCAACAAGTTATCTTTAGTGCCGTAACTTTCAAACATTCTGGCAACACAATGATCACTAGTAATATGAAAGTTTGTTTTCGGCACAGTTGTATTATTTTTCAGTTATAAGTGTATATTTACCTTTATATCCACATATTTCAGTTTCAATAAGAGGGGACATTAAACTGTGTTGTACTTTAATAAAATCCTGACTTAGAATCTTAAGCCTAAGTATTCTCTACTACAACTGCAGGTTATTACCCGGTTACCGCTATTACTAGCAAGGCTAAGTATAGAATTGTAAGTCCTTCCTTAAAGGTATACATTTAAACTAAAGGTTAAAAGTAAACTGGGTGGAAAGGAAAAGGTGTTATTGGCCAATAGATAATTCTTGTTGGATGACTTTTCCTTTGTAGCTGCTAGTATGACTACTAGTAGAATTTGTTACATATTACATTATGATTTTGATAGAGTCTCAGTAAAGATAGTTGGTTCAATCATGCCAGAAAGAAGTCTCCTTGGGAAGCTACTGGTCAGTCCTGAGAACTGGGCCGGGCAGGTGAGTGCTGCTGCCGCGCAGTCCTGAGGGAACGTGGAGAGCGCAGCAGAGGTTCGTGTGTGACCTTTCTGTGATGGGTGGTTCTGGATTTGGAGCGTTTAGGTCTTTGTTTGCTTGTGTGTTTATGGGGACGGTGAGTTGTTCGGCTTTGGCTTATTTGTAAGTACTTCACTTGGGTAAATGATTGGCATCTTAGTTTTTCAGCCAGTTTTTCCAACCAGTTTCTTACTATACTGGTGAAATGTAGAAAAAATCACCACTAACATTTAAAAAATAACCAACCGTTTAAATAAATGACTTTGTTTTTCTATAAATGAATTTGATGATTTTTAGTAATTTCTATGTAAAAATCAGATAGCCTCCTTTGGAAAATAAGTATTTTATCAACAGAAGATACTTGGTCTAACAAAATTTTGTTAGAATTATGTTAGCATCCTTTCTGTAAAGAATATGAGACAGACACCTTCTAGAACATGTTCCCAGCCTTTTCTGGTCCTCTAAAGAATGTGAGGAGCATGTGGAATATGAAAAAAAAGCGCTCCTCCACAGTCACAGATTGTGACTCCGAGCTACGACAGAATAAAACTCAGCGATACATTATGGGGTGACAGAACCTGTACAAAGCAGCAATCATAAAGAAAAGGCACTTGGAGATTTCCGCGGTAGCTAGGCTTTCCAACATTCTGTGAACATACAGCTTATTGGCTCTACGTTTATAAAAATTTAGGAAAAGACTCGGTATATAAGGTAATCACATTGCTTTCCCCTTTGAAAACTTTGAAATAAACCTGAAAATTTCTGAGCAATCGCAACAAGGGTTTGGGGTAAATACACAGCTCTAGGTCTCCGCTTGCCGTTGCTGTTTAGGTCTAACGAGCTTTCCCGCTCCAGTAAACAGGTATGTAAAGGCAATACAACCACAACTTCCTGAACTTCAAAGTTTTCTTCTAAGTGAGCACTTATCAGGGCAGTGTATTAACTCTCAGTCTATTGTATAAAAATGTATGGTCACGACTTCCAGTCCAGGTGGAAGCAGAGGTAGACACTTTGCCTCCTCGCATAACCACAAAAGAATTACAACTAAACCTCCAAACAAGACCCAGAACTGCCAGAAAATCAAACTCTATGGAAATCTGACAACCAAGGATTTAAAGAAGCCACATTCATCAAGACAGGTAAGAGGGGTGGAGACATGGAGAGGTGAGGAGACACAGGGTGGTGTGGAGAGGTGTTGGTGGCAGAACAGGCATGGGCAGTCCCGCATTCACATGTGGCGGATAAAAATGGGGAGGGATACCTTGGGAGCAAAGGGATCTGAGCCCCAGACCAGACCTCGCAGTCCAGGGTTCCAGTGCCTGGAAGATAAAGCCCCATAACTTCTGGCTGTAAAAATCAGTGAGGGTTGAGGTGGTGGAATACATTGCCAGATTTTCAGGAAACTCTGCTTAAAGGGCCCACCCCCTCTGGGATTTAGCACCAGGGCAACAGCTGGTAGGGCACCAGTCACATATGGGGGAGTGGGTGACGTGACTGCAAATGGGGCAAGTGCCAGGCAAACTTCCAGAAGCCAGGCAGTGGCACTGTCCCCTCTCTGAACCCCCCCCCCCCCCACAGAACCACAAAGCGGTGAAGCAGGTTGTCCCACCCTGGCGATTACCTAAGGCTCTGCCCTACACAATTTACAAGGGCCTTTTCTACAACAGACTATGCTACTAAGACAGGGACTCGAAGCATCTCTACCCAATACACAGAAACAAAGGGAGGCTGCCAAATTGAGGAGACAAGGAAATATGGCCCAAATGAAAGAATAGGACAAAAGCCTAGAAAAAGAACTAAACAAAATGGAGACAGCCAACCTATCACAAGCAAAGTTCAAAACACTGGTGATCAGATGCTCAAAGAACTCATTAAGTATGACATCAACATAAAGAAAGAAATGAAGGTTACACTAAGTGAAATAAAGAAAAATCTATTGGCAATCAAGAGTGAAGGGAAGGAAGCCAGGATTCAAATCAACGATTTGGAACATACAGAAGAAATAAACATTTAACCAGAACAGTAAGAAGAAGCAATAATTAAAAAAAAAAAAAAAGGCTAGTATAAGATGACTCTGGGGCACCTCCAAAACTGCCAACATCCAAATCATAGGGATGCCAGAAGGAGAAGAGGAAGAGCAAGAAATTGAAAACAGTCAAAAAAATAAAACTTCTCTAACTTGGTGAAGGAAATAGACATACAAGTCTAGGAAGCACTAGAATCCCAAACAAGTTAGACCCAAAGAGGACCACACCAAGACACATCATAATTAAAATGCCAAAAGTTAAAGAGAAGCTTAAAAGAAGCAAAAGAAAAGCAGAGAGTCACCTACAAAAGAGTTGCCATGAGACTATCAGCTGATTTCCCAAAAGAAACTTTGCAGGCCAGAAGGGACTGGCAAGAAGTATTCAAAGTGATGAAAAGCAAGGACCTACCACCTAGATTATCCAGCAAAGCTCTCATTTAGAATGGAAGGACAGATAAAGTGCTTCCCAACCAAGGTAAAGGAGTTCATCAACATCAAGCCATTATTACATGACATGTTAAAGGGACTTATTTAAGAAAAAGATCAAAACTATGAACATTAAAAAGGCAACAAATTCACAACTATCAACAACTGAAGCTTAAAAACTAAAAAATTAGCAAACCACCAGAACAGGAATGGAATCATAGATATGGAGATCATTTGGAAGGTTATCAGCTGGGAGGGGGAAGGGGGGGAAGGGGGGGAATGGAGGTAAAGGTATGGGGATTAAGCATAACTGGTAGGTACAAAATAGACAGGAGGATAAGAACAGTATAGGAAAAGGAGAAGCCAAAGAACTTATATGCATGGCCCATGGACATGAACTGGGGAGGCGGGGGGAATTGCTGGAGGGAAGAGGGTAATGGGTGGAGCGGGGCGAAGGGGGAAAAATTGGGACAACTGTCCCAATCGATTAATAGCATAATCGATAAAACAAAAATGTATAGTCACCCTATCTTAGAATACTATGTAGAAACTTCAAGAATTCTACCTCCTAAAAAAAAGGGCCAATTTGCCACTTTACATATTTTAGCAAATTTAACTCAATATAGTCATGATAATTTATTCCATCTAACTTGTACAATGGTTTTGAACAATGGAGAAAAATAATCTTTACCACCTTGAAAATTTAGAATCCAACAAAATTGCTCATTAAACATAAAAATTATTTTCTTTACTCATAAACAAATCTACAATTACTTTGCTACAAATTCTCTTTAGAAGAATTCCAAAGAGTTATCAAATGAATAGTTATCAACTAGGATTTCAATATCTGTTATATTCTAGATTACGCTGATGTTTGCATGTAATGGGATATGACCTATATCTAACAAGAATAAAAGTGAGCATTACAATTTAAAGTCAAAACTTTGTTTCTCTAAATGTTAATATTATTTTCACTAGTACAAAAAGGCTTTTACAATAAAAACAGAAAAGAGATCAGATGTGTTATTTAGTCCATATATTTTAAAGAATGAAAATAGAACTAGTTTTTAAAGGTAACTAAATTTAGGATTACCTTTCTCCTTCTGTTTTCCTTTTAGTAATATCTGATTAATATTTACCTTTAAATCATTTAAATGAGATCACTGATACAATGTAAATAATATAAAATAGTTTTATTTTTTATGTGTCTCTAGCCATCGATCAATGGCCATTTTCAGAGTCCTGTTTGGTATAAGTACCACTGAAGG
Source organism: Mormoops blainvillei (assembly GCA_004026545.1). Taxonomy (NCBI): domain Eukaryota; kingdom Metazoa; phylum Chordata; class Mammalia; order Chiroptera; family Mormoopidae; genus Mormoops; species Mormoops blainvillei. The sequence goes on along the minus strand of PVJD01007276.1, from coordinate 38,868 downwards.
AAGAACAAGATTTGTCATGGGACTTGTACGTTTCTTTTTGGTTATCCAATTTTCCATTGCTTCCTTTTCATATGAATAGCCATCTAAAAAAAAAATACACAAATTATTTGCAGTGTAGAAAAAGGAAGTTAGGATTACTAAAATGAGTTGATATAAAAACTCCATTGCTAAGATCTTTATTGTGATTTAAGTGGTATTGTCTTGTACCACTACTGCCCAAATATTTGTATCTGTACAGCACCCTAATGTATTAAGATGCATTAAGATTGCATAAATTACCATAAACAGTATCAATATTTTATTGATTCTTTTTGAACACTACCACTGAAAGAGAACCCTGTCCAAAAAGGCAGATGCTGCAGGAAGGCAAAGAGCAGAGAGCAGAGGGGCGCTGCAGACACATCAGAGCAGACGCCCAGCGATTACAGAACTCGTCCCACTGAGGACTTGACAGTGAAGGTGTCTGTGATGCAAAAATAAGGGCCACCAGCTAACACTTTCAGTGCTATGATCTTGCAAAATTCTTTGCCTTTGCTCATATAAAGACTGGAGTTTGTGCTTCACTATACCTTTTTATACTGATAGCTCTTTCTTTTAAACGGAAAATGTTAGTTCCTTAGAACATGTACACATTAACCTATTTGCTTTAATCTACAATGCATACAACTGTTTCAGACTACCAATGCCAATATGTCACAAACAAGAGATCCACCAGCGTCCTCTAATTGCAAAACGGTGTTTGAAAATCACTTGAAAAAACTTCCGTCTGATAACTTTACCAACTTGACATACAATTTGGTCCATTTGCTTGCCTTTTTATCCTCCCAATTTTTACAGATTGGTTTGGTTTTCATTTATTTTAACCGTACATTTAAGTGGTTTCTCAGTAAAAACTGTAAAACAAGGTACATTCAGAGGAGTCTATTCTATCTCTGTCCAGCCCATGTTCCATTCATTTCTTTATAGGTAACCCTGTATATTAGTTTTTGTTTAGTTTATCCTTTTGTTTGTTTGAAAATATAAGCAATTGTATGTGTACACACACAGTACACACGCAGTCTTACATAAAAGCTAACATGCTGTATCCTGTTTTGTACCTGGCTGGTTTTTCACTTAACCATACCTTGATTTTTATTTCTCCCCACAGTGCTCTACTGTATGTACTGATGGATATCTGGATTGTTTCAAATCTTTGCCTTTTACAGATAGTGCTGCAATGAACACTTATCATTTTGGTGCAAATTCCAGAAGTAGAACTGCAGCATCAAAGAGTAAATGTGTATAATTTTGTTACATATGCCCATACTTCCATAGAAATTCTACCTTTTTAAAAAAATTGCTGCTAACAATGTTGGCGAGAATTCCTTTTCCCCAGAGCCTCACCAAAAGAATATGGTGTCAAGTTGGATTTCTACCAGTCTCTCATGGACAATGGTATGTTATATCAGGTACTTTTATTTTATTTTATTATGAGGGAAATAGAATATTTTTCATATGTTTAAGAACCTTTTGCTTTTCCTTTCCTTTTTATATGGACTGGCTTCTATTTTTGGTCCATTTTTCTATTAGGTTGCTCTTAATACAGGATGATTTATTTTTTAACTTGAGATATAATTGACATAAACATTAAATTAACTTCAGGTATTCAACATAATGATTCAATATATATTGCAAAATGATCACCACAGTTACAAATTTGTCCTTTTTCCTTGTGAAGACAACTTTTAAGCTCTACTCTCTTAGCAACTTTCTAACATACAAGACAGTGTTAATCATAGTTGCCATGCTGTGCATTACATTCCCAGGACTGATTTTATAACTGGGAGTTTGTACCTTTTGACTATCTTCACTCACTCCACCCACCCATCCCATCCCCGCCCACACCTCTGGCAGCCACCAATCTGTGCTATGAGTGTGGTGTTTTGTTTCAAATTCCATACATACGTGAGATTACATGGTATTTGTCTTTTCCTTATTTCACTGAGCACAATGCCCTCAAGGTCCATCTATGACACCAAATACTAGGATTTCTGTTTTTGTTTTTTGGTTGTTGTTTTTTTTTTTATGGTGGAAAAATGTTCCATTGAGATTTATATAATCTTTATTCATTCATCCACCAATGGACACTTGGGCTATTTACATGCCTTGGCTATTACAAATAATGCTACATTGAATGTTGAGGGTGCAGATGCCTTATGAAATCAGTCGTTTTGCTTCCTTAAGATAAATACCCAGAAGGAGAGTTGCTGAAGCATATGGTAATTCTATTTTTAATTTTTTGAGAAAACCCCCATACTATTTTCTATAGTGGCTGCACCAATTTACATTCCCACCAACAGTGTACAAGGGTTCTCTTTTCTCCACTTCACCAACATTGCTTTTCCTTTCGATAATAGCCATTTCTGACAGGTATGAGGTGGTATCCTCATTGTGGTTTAGATTTACATTTCCCTAATGAGTGATGTTGAGCACTTTATATGCATCTCTTGACCATCTGTATGTCTTCTCCAGAAAAATATCTATTCAGATCCTCTACCCATTTTTTAAATCAGATTGTTTGGGTTTGTTTTTGTTTTGCTATTGAGTGGTATGATTCTTTATATGTTGGGTTGGCCAGAAAGTCCATTATCTTTTTTTCCATAAAATAAAAGACACATTTTTCAGTTTCGCCAATAACTTTATTGATTTGGATATTTTGACTTTGTCGGCTGTCTCTCACTATTGGTTTCTAATAGGTGGAGGCCAGGGTTGCTGCTAAAGATCTTCCAATGCATAAGACAGCCCAACAGAAAAGAATTATTTGGCCAAAAGGTCAGTAGTACCAAGAAACTTTGCAAACCACCTTTGACACATTTGATCAGTTACAGCACCTTCTCCATATACTACACAAATCATTTTGTGTTTCACATGCATTTTTACCTTTCTTAAAATAAAGCATAATACACCAAAAATGTTGCATGTTTTCTTCCAACTTCCATATTAAAATGGCTGCACATACACCAATTTTGATAATTTTTTAAAATGCAGGCTGATGCATTTGACAGCTGTCACAATACAATCTAACAAAATTGTTTCAGATGAACATAAAGACAACCAAGCACCAGTAGAGCCATAACATGAAAAAAAACCCAAATGAACTTTCTGGCCAACTTAGTATTTTGGATATTAACCCTTATCAGATATATGAGGTCTGTCCAGAAGGTATCTAGCCATGTAATATGAAAAATGGACATATTTATTGAAGATGAAAGATACAAGAAACATTGTACCCAGGACAATGATGCTTCAGTCCCCTTCAAAGTAGGCACCTTGGGACCTCACAGAGTTCTCACAGTCGCCATCAGCTGCCCTGTTGTATTTTCCTGAATCTCATCGACAGTCTCAAATCTCTTCCCGTTCAAAGGTGATTTTAGTTTTGGGAAAAGCCAAAAGTCACATGGCACCAAATCTCTAATGCATGAGAGAGCACGCTGTTGTGATGAATCTGCCAATCGCCAGTTGCCCATAGATGCGGCCTTCTGAATAATCCAAATAGTTTCCATAGAAGAATGTTCAAGTTTAACACAAAATTTGAAGTAGATTCATTGCTCTACTCACTGAGTCATTTTCAATGTGACTGCTGCACAGTACACATGCTCACTCAATGGTATCTACTGCCCCCTCTGACCAGTACAGTGAAGTCATCATTGTTCACACATGTGCATTCCAGTCCACGCTCCTAGGTTGCCACATTACATTGTTGCACAAACCATTCTCATTACACTAATAATAGTTGTACTTCTTCTGAACAGACATCATATATAATTTGCAAATATTATATTTTCTCCCATTTGGTAGGTTGCCTTTTCATTTTATTATAAGTTTCCTTTGCTGTACACCAATTTTTTAGTTTTATGTTGTCTCACTTAATTTATTTTTTTGTTTTTGCTGCCTTTAAAAAGTCATTACCAAGGCCCAATGTCAAGAAGCTTACCACTTTTGTTTTCTTCTAGTTTTATGGTTTCATTCAGGTCTTATATTCAAGTCCCTGACCCATTTGAGTTGATTTTTGTGGATGGTGTAAAATAGTGATCCAGTTTCAGTCTTTTGCACATGGCTGTCTTGTTTTCCCAGCATTTACTGAAAAGATTTTCCTTTTCCTATTATATATTCTTGGTTCCTTTTATTGTAAATTGATTTTATGTGTGTGCTTTTATTTCTGGTCTCTCAATTCAGTTCTGTTGGTCTGTGTGTCTTTATGCCAATACCATACTGTTTTTGATTACTATAGCTTTGTAATATAATTTGAGATAATGAATTGTGATACCTCCAGCTGTTTTCTTTTCTCAAGATTACTTCAGTTCTTTGGGGTCTTTTGTAGTTCCCAAGCTGTAGGATTATTTGTTCTACTTCTGTGAAAAATACCATTGGAAATTGACAGAGATTGTATTGAGTCTGTATATTGCTTTGGGCAGTATGGCCATTTTAACACTATTAATTCTAATCTATGAGCACAGAAAATCTTTCCATTTATTTGTATCTTCTTCAGTTTCTTTCATAAATGTCTTACAGTTTTCAGTGTACAGGTCTTTCACCTCTTGGTTAAATGAATTCTTAGGTAATTTATTCATTTAAATGATTGTAAATGGGATTGCTTTCTTAAAAGTATTTTTGGTAGCTTGTAACTAGTACACAGAAATGCAATTTTTGTATAGTGATTTTGTATTCTTCAGCATTACTGAATTCTTTGATTAGTTCTAACAGTTTTTTGATGAAGCTTTTAAGAGTTTCTATATACATATAATGTCACGACATCAACAAATAGAGCCAGTTTTACTTCTTCCTTTCCATTTGCATGCCTTTACTTTCTTTCCTTCCTTTTCTTTCTTTTCTTTTTTTTTTTTAAGTCCTCACCTGAGGATATGTTCACTGATTTTAGAGAGAGGGAGAGAAAGAGGGAGGAACTTTGATCAGTTGCCTCCTGCAAGTGCCCTGACCAGGGGTTGTTGAACCTGCAACCTAGATTTGTGCCGTAACTAGGAACTGAACTTGCATCCTTCTTGGTGCACGGGATGACACTCCAATCAACTTAGCCACCTAGCCAGGGCCATTTCTTTTTCTTATCCAATAGCAAAACACATCTGAGAGATCCAGGCATTGAGACATCTGAAGGTGGGTGGGTCTGAGTGAACAGGGAGGGGAGGGAGGACAGAGGAGGCACAGAGATGGGGGCCACAGGCAGAGTCCAGTGCTTGCAGCGGCCCCCACTGACACAGCAGCAGTGGAGGGTCAGACTGCAGCACTCACCTGGCAACCCAGAGATGACTGGAGGGGCAGAAGCAGCTTTCTGACCTAAGTGGCTGATACACATTGCAGCTGGGCTGAATGATGGGGACGCAGAGGCAGTTCAAAGGTGTGGCAGCTGCAGTGGAGCTGCCACCAGCAGCAGAGAAAAAAAAACAAACAAACTGCAGAAGCACAAATCTACCATCTCCTCACCCTCTGGCCACCCACCCAGCTACAGCAAACACAGCAGAATGGCAGTGGTGAATGAGGCAGAAGCAGCATTCCAGCCCGAGAGGCCAGTACACATTGTGGCCAAACCCAGTGGAAAAAACAAAGGGTCAGACATGTGAATCTGCATCCACCAGAGCATCACACAGAACCTGGTAGAGGCGGCCAGGACACCTCGGCACACTGAGGCTGGCAGCTTCTGGTTACCAAAAAGCAGTGCTGGCACTCAGGCCATCATGGGCATGAGGTCCTAAGACCAAAGTGACCCAGTCACAGAGGAACACCTACCTCCTCAGGAATATTGGACAATTTAAAAAGCCAAATAATCCATCGGCTATCATAAATAACCAAGGTAACAAGGTAGCTCTGAAATAAAATGAAAAGTCTCCAGAAAACAAACTCAAACACATCGAAGACTGCAGTTTAAATGAAAGAGTATTCTAGATTGCAGTTCTGAAGAAATTACAAGAAAACTCAGGCAGTGGTTCAGTGACCTCAGGAATAAAATCAACAAACAAAAGGAGTACTTTACCAAAGACTCTGAAACTATAAAAAAGAACCAAACAGAGATTTTGTGCTGAAGACACAAAATTTGTGTTGAGAGCTTAGGAAATAGAGCAGATAAGATGGAAGAAAGAATTAGTGATCTTGACGATAGAAATCAAGAAATGACTCAGGTAGGAAAAAGAGAACTGAAAGTTTAAAAAATTGAAATCTACAAGAGCTATCTAACTCCGATAGAACAATGTAAGAATAATGGCTATACCAGAAGAAGAGAGGGAACAGAGAACAGAGAGCCTACTCCAACAAATATCAAGAACTTCCCAAACCTATGGAAAGAGCTGCACCCACAAATCCGAGACACTAACAGCACACCTGATTATCTCAATGCAAAAATACTTTTTTCAAGGCACATTATATTAAAACTGTCAAAAATTAATGACAAAAACAAAAAAAGAATTCTCAAAGAAGCCAGGGAAAAATGACTGTAACCTATAAAGGAAACCCCATTAGATTATCATCAGATTTTTCAGCATAAACCTTACAACCTAGGAAAGAGTAGAATCAATATTTAAAATATTGAAAGGCAGAAATCACCAGCCAATAATAATATATCCAGCAAATAATATATCCAGATATAAAGTAGAAATAAAAGCTTTTCCATACAAACAAAAGCCAGGGGAATTTACCACCACAAGACCTGCATTACAAGAAATGTTGAGCCCTGGATGATGTGGCTCAGTGGACTGAGTGCTGGCCTGCAAACCAAAAGGTGACCAGTTCGATTCCCAGTCAGGGCACATACCCAGGTTGCGAGCCAGGTCCCTAGTTGGGGGCATGTGAGAGGCAACCAGTTGATATTTCTCTCACACATCTGATGTTTGTTTCCTTCTCTTTCTCCCTCTCTTCCCCTTTGACTAAAAATGAGTAAGTAAAATCTTTTTAAAAGAAATAAATGTTGAGAGGAACTCTTCTACCTGAATAAAAGATGACAAAAGGATGCAAAGCTGTAAGATAACAAACAGAAGAAGGAAATTGCAACCCTATTACAGAACAGGATATTAAATAATTAATTATAACATTAAGTCCAAAGGGAGTAAAAGCAATTTTTTAAATAAAAGACTACAGCTTCTGAAATTTAGAAATGAGTGCACAGCATAAAAAGGGATAATTTGTGACAATAAAAACATAAAAGAGGTGGCAGACAAGGACCGAACTTGCACAGGCAAATGAAGATGCAATCAGAAGAAAGACGCCTATTGTAGGTATGAAACTTACAGTTTTGCATAAATCTCATGGAAACCACAAAACAAAAATGTAGAACCAAGACACATTAATATAAAAAAACAGAGGGATAAAATCATGGAATATCACCAAATTAAATAGCACACAGAAATATAAGGAGAAAAAACATTAGAAATATAAAAAACCAGCAAACAAAAGATAAGATGGCTGTGATAAGTCTTCCTTTAGCAATAATGAGCCTATACCAATAGTGTAAATGAACTGAACTCACCAATTAAAGGTCAGACAGTAAAGGAATGAATGAAAAAAACAAGACCCAACTATATGTCACCTTCAGGAGATCCATCTCAGCTACAAGGACAAACATAGACTCAAAGTGAAGGGGTGGACTTATATCAGACAAAATAAATTTCAAGATAAAGAAGGTAACAAGTGACAAAGATGGACATTTTATAATGCTAAAGGAGACAATTCATCAAAAAGACATAGCATTTATTAATATATATGCACCCAATCTGGGATATTAAAATATATAAAATGATTATTAACAGAGCTAAAGGGAGAAACTGATAAAAATACAATTATAGTAGGAGATGTAAATAACTCACTGACAGCAATGAAAAGAGCAACCAAACAGAAAATTAATGAGGAAATATCAGCCAAAAATAACACATTAGACCAAATAAACATAATTGATATTTACAGGGATTTATATCCAAAGATGATGGGATATACATTTTTTCTCAAGTGCATAGGCAGCATTCTCAAGGACAGACCGACATGTGGAGGCACAAAACTACTCTCAATAAATTTAAGAAGATTGAAATCATATAAGCATATTTTCTAACTACAATGGAAATCATATAAGCATATTTTCTATACAATTGAATTGGATATTAACTATAAGAAAGAAGTTGGAAAAAACCACAAATATGTATAGATTAAACATGTTACTGAGCAACTATTGTGTCAAAGAAGAAATAAAAGAGATCAAAAGATACACAGCAACAAATGCAAATGACAATACAACCTATCAAAATTTGGGAGATGCAGCAAATGTGGAACTAAGAGGAAGTTTACTGCATTCCAGACCTACCTCAAGAAACAAGAAAAATCTCAAATAAATAATTGAAAATTTCACCTTAAAAAACTAGAAAAAAAGAAAAAAGCTCAAAGTTGGTAGAAATAAAATAATAAAATTTAGAGCAATTTTAGTTCTCAACTAAATAGAGAATGAAAGGACAATAGAAAAAAAAAATGAAACAAAGTGCTGGTTCTTTAAAAAGAAATAAAATTGACAAACCTCTGACTAGGCTCATCAAGGAAAAAAGAGAAAAGACTGAAATAAAATAAAAAATGAAAAACATTACAACAGACACCACAGAAACACAAAGGACTATACAAGAATACTCTGAAAGGCCATATGCCACTAAATTTGATAATCTGGAAGAAATAGACAAACTTTTAGAAATATATAACCTTCCTAGACCGAATCACAATGAACTGGAAAACCTAAGAACAAAACACAAAAGAACTGATCAACACTCACGAAATTGAAACAGCAATAAAAAACCTCCCCCAAAACAGAAGTCCAGGACCAGATGGCTTCTCTTGTGGATGCTACTGAACATTCAAAGATTTAACACCTAAACTTCTCAAACTCTTCCGAAAAATTTAAGAAGTGGGACTACTTCTTAACTCATTTTATGAGGCCGACAGTACCCTGATACCCAAATCAGGTAAGGACAACACACATACACTCACACGTACCAAATATACCACACGCAAATTATAAGCCAATATCTCTGATTAACATAGATGCAAAAATCCTCAAAAACTACTTAGGAAATTGAATGCAATAATACATTAAAAAATAATACAATCAAGTGGTGTTCATTCTAGAGACACAAGAATGGTTCAACATATGCAAATCAATTAATGTGATAAACCACACTAACATAAAAGTTAAAAATCACATGATCATATCAATATATGCAGAAAAAACATTTGACCAGACACAACACCCATTTATGACTAAGGTGTTCAATAAAATGGGAATAGAAGGAAAATACCTCAACCTAATAAAGACCATATATTACAAACCCTCAGTTATGAGCACACTCAATGGTGAAAAACTGAAAGCTTGTCCTCTAAGATCAGGAACAAGGCAAGGAGGCCCTATCTCACCAGTGTTATTCAACATAGTTCTGGAAGGGCTAGTGTGAGGGATCGGGCAAGAGGGAAGAGAGAAAAGTAAAAGGAAAAAAGAACAATTTAGTGCTTTCCTTGCAATACAAGGAATACATTCCAAACAACCATTAAACTCACCAAAATAGAGTTATAAAATTCAATGATCAGAAAATTGGAAAAACAGGTACACTTAAATATATCGCTGGTAGTACTGTAAATTTCGTTCTCTAGAAACAATTTAATAATAAATGTAACAAAAACTATCAAGGCTGTTCTTTTCCACTTTCACAAAGTATTCTTTGACTGGCTAATGCTGCTTTGGGGTACACATGTCATGAAAGTAACCCGCAGTAACGGTACCACAGAAAGAAAGGAGTACCAAGATATGCAATGCTCTTTGCCATACAAAGATGTGCAAACTCGTACATACACCAAAGAGTACAAGATTCAAACAAAATGTAGCATAGAGCCACAATAGTTATTAAAACCGAAAATTATGTAGACTAATTCAATATTCAGAAATATGTATATAATAATGTTTTACACAAAATTTAAAAATAATATAATATGGAATCACTGGTTACAACTATGTAAAGTATGTATGTTTATTGACAAAGATTAGAAATTAATGTGGAATGATGCAACTTTATAATTTTTAAATTATTTTGTAAGGCTGTTTAAATTCATGATAGACAAAATAAACATAAAATATCTCAACAGTCTATTCTTTAAAAAAATTTTAACTTTACATTCTAATAAGTACACATTTTGCAAGTTTAAGTAAAGCTTAGTAAAACTTATTCCTTTTGTCTCACGTTATCCAAACCTACTCCATCCAATTTTATTAAGAAATATACAATGTTCAGTAATAGCTCACCTCTGATCTAATGAGTTTTTAGAAAGAGAAAGGCAACTACTTACAAGGAATGAAAGAGAAATTTTGAAATTTTTCTGCATTAAACAAACTTCTGTGAATTGTCTACAATATTTATTCACTTAACACACAATATGCCCTAAAACTGAGAATAGTATCACACATACCTGATGCGATGACAGGATCTTGCATGAGCTCCCTAGTGATTGGACATATAAATTCATCAGGAATTTCAGAAGAAAGAGTTTTCAAATTTGTCCTGAGCTCTTCAATTTTCCTTAGAACTTTACCACGCAGCCCTAAAGATTCTAAAAAGAAATTACTCTGTTAACTCTGGAGAACAACTGGTAACCTTTATGCAAGTCTTTAGCAAATAGAGGAAGATTTTATCTATTACAAGCAAAAATCTTCAGCTGTTTACCACATCGAACTGTTTTCTTTACAAATCCTTTCATGAATTTTTGTAGTATAGAGTACTGTGTGGTTAATATAAATCAGCAACTAATAGACTAGGTTTTTTTTTTTAAGATTTTATTTATTTTTAGAAAGAGGGGAGGGGAGGGAGAAGGAGAGGGAGAGAAACTGCTATGTGTGAGAGATACATTGATGGGTTGCCTCTCGCACACCCCCAAGTGGGGAACAGCCCAAAGCCAGGCATGTGCCCTGACAGGGAATCAAACCGGTGACACTTTGGTTCACAGGCTGGCACTCAATCCACTGAGCCACACCAGCCAGGGCAATAGACTGTTTATTCTAAACAACCTTAGATTTTGAAAGGTCAAGAATTTTAGATTGCTGAACACTAATATATGACAGAAAATCAGAAAATGCTATTAATGGTTATTTAAACAAAATTTTTTGTAAACATACATTTTAAAGACAGAAAATCACAAAATGCTATTAATGGTTATTTAAACAAAAATTTTTATAAACATAAATTTTAAAGATGTTAAGCTTAAAAATGTAAAAATTCCATCTTATGTTTTTAAACATTATGAAATTGGGTGTATATGTTAATTCTTATATGAAACAATCACAAATGAAGTTCATCTGTTTGTCTAAACTATACACACAAATTTCATTCATTTGTACTACTTTTATCTTGCTTTAAAAATTCTTAATTTTTAATTTCAGAAAGTTTAGTTATATTAGCTGTTTACATGTTTAGGACAGTCTGACAGTTCTACTTTAGGTGAAGGTGTTTGGGGCGTTGTGGGTAGAAGAGAATTATACTTCAGAAAGACCGACAGTTCCCTTTCTGTTGGCAAACATCCCTGGAAGCTAGATATAATGTCTCCCTTCCAGTCAAAGGGGAGATTTGTTTCTAGGTAAGTAAAAAGATACCTTCCTTTCAGGCTGGTTTGCTATCAATCCTCTTATAAGATTGGAGGGGGCAGGTGGGTAGGGGCTTAAGTTTCCTCAGCTGTGACACAAACATAAATTGGCCCCAAAGGGCTTAGGGGACAGGGGGACCTGTCTGGACACGAAGCTCATGCGGCTGCTGAGCCACAGCAGTTTAAATCTGTTTGGCCCCTTGGCCACATCTAAGGAAGGGTGGCAAGTTGAGTCACGCCAGCAGCTGCCTGCCCCTTAGGGATTGCATCACTGCCTTCCTGTCGCTTCTTTCCTGGGTAATTCATTGAAGCCAAATTGAGGACTTGTTAAACAAATTTTTTTTTTTTAATTTTGCAGCTTTCCATTTACTGAAGATTTTTTCCAATGAATCAGATAATGAGAAAAAGAAAATGTGTTAAAATAACAGGGCATTAATATTATTTGTTATGTTTTGTGTAATATATGAAAACATTTATGTGTATAAAAACATAACGAGGAGATAGGGGAAGAAGTTCATTCATTTGCTGAACCCTAAAATTACAACGGTAGATTTAATGAATTTCACAAGCCATCTGGGTTCCTCTAAACAGATCAGAGGTCTCAACTTTGGCTCTTCGTTAAAACCACATGGCAGCTTTATTTATTTATTTTTATTTATTTTTTATTGTGTCTAGGAGTTTAATTTGTTGAATTTGCTAACTTCCCAAATCTTAAAACAAACACGAAGCAGATTCCTTATTTACTAGAGAATATGCAACATTTTGGTCTCCATTCCTAATAACGATTTTCCTAATTCAGCTATTAGACCACCATATAACTTATTTAAATTGTATCTCAATTTTGGTTTGGGCCTGATACTTTCAAAACTTATTTCACTGAACTTTCAAATGATTATAACTACTAAACCTGAGACTCATTCTTCAAAAACTATTTCATGTCACTGAATCCTGTAAGAATTTCTTATTCTTTATTTATCTGGCTATCTGAATTGAATTCTATTACTGTTAATTATTTTTACTATGCCTCTTTTGTGTTTTAAACATCATTTGTTGAAATCTGAAATTATTATTTTACATTATCAAGTGTTTCTGAGTAAAAGGTACTGTTTTTTTTTGTGAGAGTATCAAGAAATCAACTAATGAAGATATTAAATTCATCAGAACTTAAGAAAACTACACTATATTACCTACTTTCAGGAAGAGAAAGTAAATTATAAAGCAAGTAAGTTTTTAAAGATAACTTTCACAATATGGCCTGAGTACAAAACCATCTAACCCTAAGTATTTTCACAAAATCAGCATTCTGTTAACTTCTTAAATGGCCATAAGCCTCCAAGAGATTTAAATTGGCTCACATACAATCTTTAATATGTAAAGAAAGTATAATACTATACTTTAAAATGGTTTTCTATAGCATTGTTATTTGATTCTTGATTAACAATAAATCTCATTATGAATATCCTATTTCTTAAGCTCTCTGGTTAATTAAGATTTTACTACAGAATATTGATAATACTGTCTGGTTATTATGTTTATAAGAACATGACACTAAGACTGTTTTTGATAAAGATCTAGTATCCAGAGTATATAAACAACTCTTACAACTCAACAATAAAAAGACAAATAAGCCAATTTAAAAAGGGCCAAGATTCAAAAAGACATTTCTCCGGGGAAGATATCCAAATGGCCAATAAGCACTTAAAAAGATGCTCCATACCATTAGGTTAATGCAAATCAAAACCCTGATGAAATATCATTTCACATCTGCAAGGATGGGTATAATCAGGAAGACAGGTAATAACAAGAGTTAACAAAGATGAAGAAACTGGGAACCTCACACATTGCTGGTGGGAATGAAAAATAGTGTAGCTGCTTCAAAAGACAGTCTGGTAGCTCCTCAAAATGTTAAATGTAGAGTTATTCTACTCCTAATTATATACCCAAGATAAATGAAAATATATATTCATATAACTCATACATATATGTTCACAGGAGCATCACTAATAGTCAAAAATGTGAAGCAACCCAAATGTCCACCAAGTGATGAATGGATAAACAAAACATGGTATAGCCATAGCCATGCAATGAGTATTATTCATCCATAAAAAGGAATGAAGTACTTATACACAGAAAAACATGGATGAACCCTGGAAGCATTATGTTAAATAAATAAAAGAAGCCAGGCACAAAAGGCCTCACAGTGTATAGTTCCACTTACAAAAAATGCCAAAAATAGGCAAATCCAGAGAGCAAAAGATAGATTAGTGGATTTTTACTGAATTTTACACATAAAAATGACTTGAACACTGAAAATTACAGAACATTATTGAAAGAAATTTAAAAAGACCTGAATAAGCAGAAAAATATCCTCTGCTTATGGACGGGAAAATTTAATATTGTTAGGATGACAATAATCCTCAAACTAATTTACAAATTCAATATAATCCCTGTGAACATCAAGTGGCTTCTTTTTTGCAGAAACTGAAATTCTGCATAAAATTCATATGGAAATGCAAGGGACCCAGAGTAGCAAAATCAATCTTGAGAAACAAAAAAAACAAAAACAAAGACAGAGAACACACATTTTAAAATTTCAAACTTACTACAAATCCACAGTAATTAAAACAGTATGGTACTAGTATAGTATACAAATAAGTCAATAAAACAGAATTGAGAATGCAGAAATAAACCCTCACATTTAAGGTCAATTGATTTTCAACAAGGTACCGAAATAATTCAAGGAGAAAAGAACAGTCTTTTCAACAAATGGGGCCAAGACTAGATATCCACATCTAAAAGAATAAAGCTAAACCTCTACTTTATACCATTTATAAAAATTAAGTCACAAATTGATCACACACTTAAATCTAAGAGCTAAAACTATAAAAGTCATAAAAGAAAACAGGTGTAAATCTTTGAGACTTGGGATTAAGCAATGTTTTTTGGACATTACACCTACAGCACATGCAACAAAAGAACAAAAACATAAATTGGACTTCATCAAAATTTGAAACTTGTGTAGTAAAGGAAGAAAATATTTACAAGTCCTGTATCTGATAAGGCTCTAGTATCCAAATTTATATATAAACAAGTCAATAAAAAGATAATCTAGTTTTTTTATATGGGCAAAGGATCTGAATAGACATTTCTCCAAAGAAGATATACAAATGGCTAACAGGCAACATTAATCATCAGGAAAATGCACATCAGTACCACAATGAGAAACCACTAGGATGGCTATAATTTAAAAAAGCAAACAAATGTTGAAGATATGGAAAAACTGGAATTCATATACATTGCTAGTAAGAAACTAAATAAAATAGCACAGCTGCTTTGGCAAATAGTCTGGAAGTTCCTCAAATGTAAGCATAGAGTTCCCATTAGACCTACCAATTCCATTCCTAATTATACGTCTGAGAAAACTGCAAATAGGTGCCCTCTCAAAAACCTGTGCTTGAATGTTCCTAGCAGCATTATTCATAACAGCTAAAAAACTGAAGTAATCTACATTCAATCAGCTGATGAATGGATGAGCAAAAAGTGATAAATTTATACAACGGAATGTTATTCAGCCATGAAAAGAAATGAAGTACTAACATATACTACAACAAGGATAAAGCTTGAAAACCTGCCAAGTAAAAGAGGCCAGACGCAAAAGGTCGTGTATTATATGATTCCATTTATATGAAATGTCAAGAATAGGTAAGTTCTTAGAGACAGAAAGTAGATTAGTAGTTGCCAGGGCTTAGAGAGAAAGGGAATAAGGAGTGACTACTAATAGGTATGGAGTTTCTTTTTGAAGTGACAGAAATGTTCGGAATTAGGTAGTGGTGGTAGTTGTACAACTCCATAAATATACTAAAAACCTTATAAAAGGGTGAGTTTTATCATATGTAATTATATCTCAAATTTTAAAATGTGTTTTTTATTGTTTAATTTTTAATTATATCTTATTGTTTATGCTATTACATTTGTCCCAAATTTTCCTCCACCCAGCATCCGCACTCCCTCAGGCAATCCCCACACCATTGTCCATGTCCATGGGTCCTGCACATACGTTCTTTGGCTACTCTATTCCCTATGCTGTACTTTACATCCCCATAACTATTCTGTTACTACCAATGTGTATTTCTTAATCCCTTCACCTTTGTACCCATAATTCTGGCCCCTTCCCATATGGCAACCATATTTTTAAAAATTTATTGGGGTGACATTGGCTAATAAAATGATATGGTTTTCAGGGCTACAATTCTACAACCCAAGTCAAGTCTTCTTCCATCACCATTCATCCCCCCTTCACTCTCTCCTGCCTCCCCCACCCCCTTTCCATATGGTAATCACCATACCATTGTCTGTCTATGAAGTGGGGGCTTTTTTCTTGCTTAATACCTTCACCTTTTCCACCCAGTCCCCACCCCACAAATGGCAGCTGCATGGTGGCTTTAATTACCTAAACGTTTATTTTCCATAGCCCAGAGATTTTTAACCGGTGTGCTGTGGCACACGTCTGCCGCAAGAATTTGTAAAACATGCCATACCTGACTATTTAGTCAGTGGCACTGATCTCTTCTCCGTTAGACTGTCAAATAAAAAAGTGACAAGAGCCAACACAACAACAGCTATCCAGTGTGACTGAATCAAAATTATACCCTTTTTTTGTCAGATCAGCAAAAAAATATAATAGTTTTTGGTGTGCCACAGATTTTTAGTAATTAATGTGTGCCATGAGATGAAAAAGGTTGAAAACCACTGCCACAATCTAATAAAAATATATTTTCCTATACAAAGACATGATCTTTCACTAATCTTACCAATTTTCAAATCATTGGTCAGACTTTCTTTTGTAAGATTCAACAGTTCTTTCCCATCAATGTTATTCATTTTGAAAACACCAACAAGGTCTTTTAAATCTTGTGCACAAAGCCATGCTGAGACATCATCTTCGGACCAATCTTCAGTAAACGGCTTCAGTTGATCTTCTGAGCTCTTTGCTTAAAAACAAACAAAAAACCATACAAACAAAAAGGCAGGTAAAATAACAAACAAAAGAAAAACTGTTTCCTTCATAAACATTCTCATGTTGTCCTAAATCTGTGTTTTACTAATTTAACATCCCTTTAAAAAATTTCAGAAAATCAAATACCGTGTATAATTAAAGTATTATTTAATATATTAAATACAATTTTGGAACTTTTTTTACTGAATAAAAACAATTTCACTTTACTAAATAAAATTCTTATCAGCAAAAGAATGCTTTTGGCTCTATCGCCTGCATATTAGCACCACTATTTGGTTAATTCTGACAGTGATTAAAAAAAACTCTTAAATTATGTGTCAGTATTGCTTGCTGGGGTCAAAAATAAAACTATAATTTCTATTTTGTTTGCAGGCTATATTTATCTGAAAAAAATTAGTATGAAGTATAAATAATTAGCTTACAAAACTATGGGAAGTGTGATATCCATGAATGTGTACCTAAGCTATTTATCAACAGTTCTAATAGAGGTCAACTACTTTAACACTGTCTTCTCTAAAATTATTTTTAAATTATATTAAATATGGACATATACTTTACATTGAGAAAAGCAATGTTAATAATTTGTCAAATATACGGAATTTCTGATTTTAATGGTGAAGGGGGTTGAACTGGGTTAAATATGTTGTGCCTACTAACCTTGGCTGTGTGTTTCCAGGTCAAATTGCCAGATGTTCACTGTTTTGTCCATTGAGCCAGTAGCAAGTAAAAGCACATTGGGTGCAAAGGCACAAGTTGTGACATACCTAGTTAATGAAAACAACTATTATGTATCCTCAAACTAATTTTTTAATTATATTAGTATAAAGTGGGGTTAAATTTAGACCTGGTATGCTGAGTCAACGTGTGAAGTATATTCTCAGTAATCTGGAGAGAAAAAAAACACAGAAAAAAACACAAAAAAACAGCTTTATATTTACTCGGGCACAAGTTATTAAAAACTTGTTTGACATAAATGGTTTATATGCTCTATGTATTTTAATATTATTAGTAGTCACTAATATAGGATGAAACTTCACCCAATCAATAAAGAATAAAATCTATACCTAATAATATTATCAGATACTTGTTTCACTCTTTCTTAATCATCAGCATTGTTGTCTATAACCACTTTCCTAGAAATTTTTAGGGAATTTTTTTTGTGTAGCCTTGGCTTTTGCTGATTTGTTTGAACTTACTAATAGTAACCCAAACATCTATTACATGAAATAATTTGTATTTTTGCTATGGCATTTGACTTGTACCCACTGCAGGACCAGTGAATAGACATCGGTCACTCAGATTCTGAGTACACTTAGGTGGCCATCCAGCATCTAGCTGTATAAAACAGACTCATGTACATATTTTATGGAGAAATTTAATGTTATAATTGTTTTTGTAAATGCAAAATCTCATGTCAATTTCATCAAAATTTTTAAGGATCTACTTTACCTCATGTGAGCATTCTTTCCTAATTCCTGCCAGAACTCTTAGTGATCTGAGCTTCTGCACGGAGGACTACTTCCTTGCCTGTCCCACGATGCTTAGATTAGTATTTGTATCTCCATTTCATTTGCTGGCACAGCTACCATCTGAACTTGATCACTGTAAATCTCTTCTCAATACTGACTTCTCTTGTAGAATATTTTCATTAACTACATCTGCATTACAGGTAGATCATTCACTTTTCTTCATACTCACTCAACCTAGTGTTTAGTCACATGGTTCTACCCAAAACTCCCATTTTCCAAAAACCATTGTAATCTACTCTTCCTTATACTTACTAGTCTCTAAATCTATCCAGGACTCTTAACAGTAGTAGGCCACTTTCATATACCCTAAGGTAAGCAATCATCCTTTATTATGAAAACCTGGTGTAAATCTTTAAGAAAAATTGATATAAAGTGATATTTTGGATATTGGTGCTCTTTAAATCTGTTTTCTCTGGTAAGATTAAACATCTGTCCATCTTAAAATCATTATTGAAATATTTAAGGACTTCTCCCAGAATCAATACCTTACTTGCATAACTATTTCAGCATTTCAGAAAATGTTTGTATTTTATTCTTGGGTACCCTAAACAAACAAACAAACAATAAAAGGTATATATTTTTTCCTCTTGTCTAAGCTTGAAGTTCAGTAGCCTAATAAATAAACATACTTTACACAGATCACACACACAAGATTTTGAAATACTTACAATATCATACACTATGACAGACTTATCCACTGATCTTTAAAAGAAAAAAATATGAGTGAAAAGTTCTATAAAAACAAAGTATAGCATTTATTTAATTAGCATTTCACATTCATTTAAATAACTTTAAGAAAAGACAGATATTGATATACAAACATTTAGAATGCACTTTTTCATATTAATAAACTTTTATCCAAAAACTACATGCCAAATATGAAATTTATCAGAAAATTATAAACTTTATTGAACACTAGCATGTGCCATTTATACTATATAGCCATAAAGAGAATAAGCATTGGTGATGTATAAATAAGGGGCAACCCCATCAAGTTAGTAACTCAAAGGGAAAAATCATCACAAGAAAAAGCTGTTACTTGCTACTTGGTTTTTGTTTCAGATACTATTGTTCTTTATCATTGATATGGCTGTGCCTTAATTACTAATCAATGTATATGTCTTGATTGTGACTGATTTTTGAGAATTTTAATTCTAAAGTTGATATGAACTCTACACTGTTTTGGTTAGTGGCAAAAAATTAAAAACAACCAGTTGGGATTATTCTAGTAGTGGAAGAAATCATACAAAACAGTACAATACTATATAACAAAATACGTAAGTAAAAATAGCAGATAAACATGCTTCTACATGGTATTTTCCTCCCTTTGGAAATGGTGTTTATACCACCATGATATGTGTTGTAAGGCAAGAAAACATAACACAATTGTTACTACCCTCTGTACAACTTTAATAATATTTACACTTATCATTAAAAGTTAGTTGATCATAGTCTGACCACAGGAGTCACACCTATGGAAGCCATAAAATTCCTTTCAATAAGACTTAAAATTCCCTGTTTATTATGCTATTCAGTGTTGATAATGCATCTTGACTACAGAATATTTGTCACATATTCAAATTAGGAATTATACTTTAAATGTTCACATATAAAATAAGATTCAAGAAAATGGGAATCATATAAATGCATTCTGGATGTCAAAAAAAACATAATTATAGTATTAAATGCTAAATTCCAGCCAAAACACATTAAGAAATCATACTCGCAGCTAACATTATCTGACTATGTACATGCTAGACATAATTTATAGATGCTGTTATTTAGTCTTAAATCTCTCAAAATACAAAGTATTATTACTGGAATATCTAAAATTCTTAGAGAAAACTCCATTACTTCTGAGCATGTTAAAAAGAGAACTAAAAGAAAATTCCAATTACTGAGACTACTACTAGTACAATTAAAATCAATTCATCCTAATGATACATCAGCTGAGAAGCTGGACTATCATTAGTAATCTTTTGAGCATTGTATTGGAAAGACAGAAATTAGGGCAACAAGCAAGAGTTTGTATGGGAAGAGTAAGTAATAAGGCTGAACAAATACCATGCTCATGGACAGGAAGAATGAATGCTATCCATACTAACCAAAGTAATCTACAGATTCAATGCAATCCCTATTGAAATACCAATGTCATTTTTCACAGAACTAGAACAAATAATCCTAAAATTTATATGGAACCACAAAAGACCCCAAATAGCCAAAGCAATCTTGAGAAACAAGAACAAAGTTGGAGGTATCATGCTACCTGATATCAAACTATATTTTAAGACTATAATAATCAATATGGTCCTGGCATAAAAACAGAGATCAATGAAATAGAATAGGCAGCCCAGGTATAAACCCACCTCTACATGGCCAATTAATCTATGACAAAGAAGACAAGACTATAAAATGGGGTAAAGACAGTCTTTTATAAATAGTGCTGGGACACTAGACATATACATAAAAAAGAATAAAACTGGATCACTCTCTTACATGAACTACAAGAGTAAACTCAAATTTTTAAAGACTGGAATTAAGACCTGATACCATAAAGGTCCTAGAAGAAAACATAGGCAGTGCACTCTTTGACATCACTTTCAGCAATATACAGGGTCCAGTAAAAGTAAGGCCTGCTTGAGGGTGGCTGGTAGGCTAATAATATGGCTGTAATAATTTGTAGTTTTAATTTGATATTTCACCTAAAATGTCATATGGTGTGCTTGAGTGTGATGTTGTTATGCTACAGAATTACACACTTATGGTTTTGTAATAAAAAGGGGCATCATTTGTACCAGGCCCTGCATTTTTTAGATATGTCTCCTCAGGCAACGGAAACAAAAGAAAAAAAAAATGGACTACATCGAACTAAAAAGTTTTTGCATAGCAGAGGAAACCACAAACAAAACAAAAAGACAACTTACTGAAAGAGAGAAGATATTCACCAATGACACAGACAATAAGAGGTTAATAGGCAAAATATATAAGGAATTCATATAACTTAACACCAAAAAACAAACAATCCAATTAAAAAATGGGCAGAGGACCTGAATAGATATTTCTCCAAAGAGACATACAAACGGCAAACAGCCATATGAAAAGAAGTTCAACATGGCTAATCATGTGGCACATGCAAATTAAAACCACGATGAGATAGCACCTCACACCTGTCAGATGGCTATCATCAATAAATCAACAAATAAATGCTGGTGAGGTTGTGGAGAGAAGGGAACCCTCATGCACTGCTGGTGGGACTGTATATTGGTGCAGCCACTATGAAAAACAGTATGGAGAGCCTTCAAAAAATTGAAAAATAAAACTATCATATGAGAACAATCCCATTCACAATTGTTTCAAAAAGAATTAAAAACCTAAGAATAAACCTAACCAAATATGTAAAAGATCTGTACCCAGAAAATTATAAGACACTGAAGAAAGAAATTGAAGAAGATACAGATAAGTGAAAGCAGGTACCATGTTTATGGATAGGAAGAATTAACATCATTAAACTGTCCTTATTACCCAAAGCAATCTACAGATTCAATATCATTCCTATCAAGATTCCAATGACATATTTCACAGAACTAGAACCAATATTTCAAAAATTTATATGGAGCCACAAAAGGGCCCGCATAGAAACAGCAATCCTGAGAAAGAAGTACAAAGTCGTAAGAATCACATTACCTAATATCAAATTATACTATAAGGCCATAGTAATCAAAACAGCATGGTACTGTAATAAAAAGAGACACATAGATCACAAGAACAGAACAGAGAGCCCAGAAATAAACCCACACCTTTAGAGTCAATTAATATTTGACAGAGGAAGTGCATACAATGGTCTAAAGATAGCTTATTCAATAAATGGTGCTGGAAAAATCGGACAGATACATGCACAAAAATTAAACTAGTCCACCTTCTTATACCACACAGAAGAATAAATTCAAAATGGATCAAAGACTTAAATGTTAGACCCAAAATCATAAAAATTAGAGAAGAAAACATAGGCGGCAAAATCTCAGACATTGCTCAAAGCAATATTTTATCAGATATATCTCCCCAGGCAAGGGAAACAAAAGAAAAAAATGAACAAATGGGACTATGCTAAACTAAAAAGTTTTTGCAGAGCAAAGGAAAACATCGACAAAATAAAAAGACAACCCACTGAATGGGAGAACATATTTGCTGATACAGCTGATAAAAGGTTAATATCCAAAACTTATAAATAACTTAATAAAACTCAACAACTAAAAACAAACAATCCAATTAAAAATGGGCAAAGGACCTGAATAGACACTTTTCCAAAGAGTACACACAGATGGCCAATAGACATGAAAAGATGATCAACGTCACTAATCATCAGAAAAATGCAAATTAAGACCACAATGAGATATCATCTCACACTGGTCAGAATGGCTAGCATCAATAAATCAACACACAAGTGCTGGTGAGGATGTGGAGAAAGGGGAACCCTTCTGCACTGTTGGTAGGAATGCAGATTAGTGCGGCCACTGTGGAAAGCTGTATGGAGGTACCTCAAAAAATTAAAACGGGATCTGCCCTTTGAGCCAGCAGTCCCACTTCTGGGAATATATCCAAAGGAACCCAAAACATTAATTCAAAAGAACATAACCACCCCTGTGTTCACTGCAGTGTTATATACAATCACCAAGATATGGAAGCAGCTCAAATGTCCATCCGTAGATGAACGGATAAAACAAATATGGGACATTTACACAATGGAATACTAAGAAAATTTTACTCTTTGTGACAGCATGGATGGACCTGGAGAACATTATGCTAAGCAAAATAAGCCAGTCAGAGAAACACAAATATCACATGATTTCACTCATATGTGGAATCTAATGAACAAACTGCACTAACAAGAAAAGTAGAGACAGATTCATGGATAGAGAGCAGGATGACAGCTCAGGGTGGGGAGAAGGGTAGGGGGTGGAGGGACTGAGCAAGAGGGAAAAAGGACCATGGACACGGACAGCAGTGTGGGGACTGCAGGGGGAGGGTTGTGGGAGGGGACTAAATGCTAATGGAGAAAAATACAATAAAAAAATTTTAAAAACCTCATTTCTATGTCATCCTAAATCCCATGTTTTTGAATTTTACACTTCGTAGACCACCAACCCCCAAGAATATATTAAATGATTTATAATAGACACATACCCTAACAGTTTTAGCCTAAAAAAAAAAAGCAGATGGCATAGGTATTCAAATTTCACTAAAGCTTTCACAAGACATCTAATTTCAAGCAATGTAATATCTAATAACCTTAATAATATAAATTAAAACATACACTCTTCAGCTACTAATGAACTAACTTGTCCAACAGGATTGTTAACAGTGTCATAAAGAGAGGAAATAAAAGATGATTTGAGTTTTGGAAATGTGGTCTTAAGCCTTTTTATGCTAGTCATTACCGAAGAGGGTTGTTTGTTAAAGCCACTGCTAATTAATGACAATTTGGTTATTCATGACAGTCCTAATTGATGACAATTTATCACCTACATTTACAAAATGGATAAAAAGTATAAGTGGACTAAATAGTAATGGAAAAAATATATAATAAAGATATATATACAAGTATCTTGTTGGGAGAAGGGGCCATTTACTTTCTATTCCTTCTAGAATTAAATTTTTGGCCTCTCTTCTCCTTCTCCTGCTTAGCGGAAAAGAAGGAAACAAAAAACCAAAAAAACCACCCAGATGACTGAAAAGTTTGGGGGAAGACAGCAGGTCATGAGGCTCAGCCCCTTCCAGGTTTTCTTTTTCCTGATGTGCTCCTGCACGGAAAGTCTGCAGTGGTCCGCGCTGCCCAAGGGCAGGTAAGCCGGTCAGGGACAGGCCCACAGTCTCACTGACAGTTATCCAGTCTCTCTGTCCTGTATTACTCTCTCATTGGTTTTCAACTCAAGAAAAGGGTGTTATTTATTGCACTCTTAAAACTACTACAATGATGGACATTTTAAAACTGGTTTCCAAGGAATCCTAAGAACTGAGAATTTATAGAAAAAGGTAGCCTCTACATGAATTAAAAAGACTGACTCTTCCTGATTGAATAGAAGCTAATACATACAGTGTTCATTTTGTCTGGCTGGATCAAGAGAGGTGGGATGGAACAAAAGACAAATTCTAAGGGGTTAGAGGAGAATTACTAGAGGAGAGATGTGGAGAAAGATGGAGGGGAAAGTTCCTCCATATTTCGCTCCATGAGGTGTGATGTCATCCTAGCCCTCAAAGCTAATGGAAAGTGTGATACAGATACAAGAATCTATGTATCTTCTGTTAATCCATGATATTGAAGAGATTTTCAAAAATGTAAAACAATGCCACTCAGACACTGATGGCTTTGTCTCTATTTCCACTATCTGGGTAGTGTGAGCCAGTTCAGCAAGGCATAGGAGAAATCTAACGTGTAAGATTAGAAGGGAAGAGACAAAAACCATCATTATTAATGTATAATATAATTTTGTACATAAAAAATCCAAAATTAGAATCTTTGTAGAGAAACCCATTGTCTTCCCATAAATATTTCTCTACATTAGCCACATCTTTTATAATAGCAACAAAAAAAATTAAGTGCCTGGAAATAAATCTAATAAGAGATGAGGAAAATGTCTATATAGAAGACAATTATTAAAAGAAATCAAAACAAATGGAAAAATCGTCCATCTTCATCTATTAGAAGATTCAATATAAAAAAATCAACTCCCCCCAGATTTATCAGATTCATTATAATTCCAAGCAAAATCCAAACAGGTATGTGCAGAGGGGAAAATTGGAGGCAATTTGACAAGATAATGCTAAAAGCTAAAGCTAATTTACATGGAAGTGTCAAAAGCCAAGAATAATATAAAGCCTTAAGAAAGATAGAATGGCATTAGAGCAAGAATAGATAAACAGAAAAACAGAACAGAACAGCAGGCTGAGAATCAAACCCACGCATATGTGGTCAATGATTTCTGACAAGTTAACATAACAGTGGGTTTTTCAATACACAGTTCTGGACAACTGGACATCCATATGGAAAGAAATGAAACTGGATTCCTATCACACACCATATACACAAATCAAATTTGAGGAAAAACAAAGTTTTATAAGGCAATACAGGAAAATATTTTCATGACTTCAGAACATAAAGAAAATAACTACTAAAATTACAAACTATAAAAAGGCAAGTCCACAGGGTAGGAAAAGATATTTGCAACACATGTAACCAATAAATGGCTCATATATAGAAATACAGGAAGAATGTATATATTTAACAACAAAGCAATAAGAAAAAGATAATCCAGAAGAAACATGAGCAAGCAACATGAACAGGCACTCCACAAAAGAAGGAATACATACAGCCAATAAAATTTTGAAACAGTTCTAATCTCAGTGTTTTAGGGAAATGCAAATTAAAGCCACAGTAAGATAACACTTCACACCCATCAGAACAGCCAAAATTAAAAAGATCCACAATACCAAGTATAGGCTAGGATGTGAAATAACTCTGCTATAGGTATATTCAACCACTTGGAAAACAATTTGGTGTTACATGCCAAAGTTGAAAATCCAACTATTCTATGACCCATCAATTCCATTCCTATGTATTTATCCTATAGAAACGCATGATCATGAGCACCAGGAGACACAGATATGTTCACAGAATTATTAGTGTAATACTCTCAAACTGGAAATAATTCATATACTCATGAACATTAATATGAATAAATTATAGTACATACACACAATATTACACAGCAATGGAAATCAATAAACCACAACTATATGCATAAATATGAATCAATGTCACAAATATAATATTGAGTTTAAGAAGCCAAACATAAAATAATTCACATTGTATGATTTGTTTTACATCAGTTTAAAAGAAAACAGCAATATTGCTTATGTCCCGAGGTGCTGCCACCAGAAAGGGGCACTTGCAAAGGGAAGACTTCTGGGCACAATCAGCAATGCTCTGTTTGTTGCCCTGAGTAGTGGTTACCGGTTTGTATCGCAGTAATTTATCAAGCTGTTCTCTTATGTGTTATGTATTTTCTGTATGCCTGTTCTATTTCATATCAAATGGCTTAAGGAATTACACTAAATAGCTTACCCTGAGACTAGCAGCTGCCCGTTATGAGAAAAAGCGCAAGCCAGAACAGGAGCACTGTGCCCGCTCAGCGTACTTTTACATTTTAATTCAAAACCTGCAAATAATAAGGTGAGAAAGATTAGCGAGCTGACCTTGCTTAGAATTCCTTCTTAAGTCAAAGCTATAACACTTATTTATTCAATAAATCTTTGAGTGCCTGAAGGACACAAATGAAAAAATCCTCATGCAACTCAGGCCTTGGAATGCAGGGTGTGAGTAAGTGGTTTCAAAGGTTCGGTAATGGGTAAGGAAAGTGGTGTGCGCAGCAAGCACTCGACAGGAGGTTGCTATAAATTATCAAATTTTTTAAGAACATAAAATTTAAACTGTATTACAATCTTGGTATTTAATTTTAAAAACACGTTATATATTTTATTTAATAATGTACATATACCAATTGCCCAAATACCCTAAAAATGAATCAAGTACCTATAGTTTCAAAAATCTGATTTTAAGAAAATATTTTCTCATTTCATCAATAAAAAATAACCAATGGTAATTTATACAGCTTATAAGTCCAATATATCTTTTAACACTCCTACCAAATATGACAACACAAAAATCCTTCTTATGCTTTCTATAAACACTTGAAATGGAATATCACGACGATTTTAAAGGTAAACTGAGGAAATTCAATATATTTTAGTGACAACCAATAAAAGTAATTAAGAAGAAATTGGCCTGGGGAAACAAGGAACTAAGTGAAATCTATTATTTTCTCAGACCTAATAAAACTCTTTTGAAGTGTTAATGGTTCTTGAGATGGCAAGCATTAACTGAATTAAAAAAAAAATCATTAGAACAAATGTCAACAAATAGAAAAATACATATGTTTTTATTTATTAATAAATGTATTTTATTTCTCTCTAAAATATAAAAAAATACATTTTTATCTGGGAGAACAGATGTGGGCATTAAAAGCACTGTTTGTGGCATACATGTCAGTACACGGGCATACTCAAACAGGGCAAAATGTTCAGTTGCTAATCAAATGAAGACCAAAAATTTGCAATGACCATAAGAAAAAATTATATTCTCAAATATAATATTCACTTATCTACTCCCCCCAGGAGGGAAGAGACATATGAATAAGGTACAAATGATGATAAATGCTTTATCAAAAGGCTTTTACTGCATGTTTATAAATCGTTATGTATGTTTTAAAGAGTGAGTGTAAAGACAGTTTCCAGACAATGTATGAAAAGCTTTACTTTGAAGAATTTTATTAAAAATATATTGTGTTCAGAACATCAACATATATATTACTATCAATGGTTTCTTATAAGAACTGTACACTAACAGGAGCAGGGGAAGAGTTAGGACAGACCAGAGAAGTGAAGGAACTGTTATCTTCATCAGCAAGTAATTAAATACAGTAGAAGACTTACTAAGTATAACATAATACACAGTAAATTAATGAAATATTTCCACAAAAAGAAATGCATCTATTCCCAGACAACAGGCCCTTCTCTGTACACTATAATGACAAAGTATAATGACAAAGACTCTTTCCTTTACCAAACTCTACCAGGTTCTTTTGAGCCCTCTTTTCGACTAGTCCTGGATCTTGGCCTATAAAGACTTTATTAACATAGTTTCTGACAGCTCAAGGTTGCATCCCCAGGTAGACCCGAGCCTCCTTAAAGTGCCTGCCTGAGAAAACTCAAGGCTGTCAAATAGATTTTACTGTTCATTTCAGCCAACACTTAAAAATAGAGCTCCTGACTCCCAGGCTCTGTGGGAAGGTAGGAGCTTCCATTCCATAAGCTCCAATTAGCAAACCCAAGTGGGTTTCGAAGGACCAACCCCATCCTCTTCCTGCTTTCTGTAATTTTTCATTTCCTTGACTCTACAGAGCCCCTACTTACCCACCCCCTCATTCCCTCATTCTTCCTTTAAAACACCCAGTCACCTCTGCATAACCTGAACCTGAACCTGAACCTGACTGAGTTCAGCTCTTACAGGGTTCTTTTCCCTGCTGCAGTGGTATATTACTCAGTAAAATCTGTCCTTACCACTTGAACTAGTGTCCCGCTTTGTTTACCGTTTACAATCGTAAACAACAAAATGTAGTCTGAGATATAACTGAAGCTTATTTGATAATAAGAATATTTTTAGGCATCTGAAGTAAGATGGCCAGCTGACGATATATTTCAATGTTTCCACTGAAATTATAATTCAAGAATTCATAATGATATGAATTCACTTTAATGAAGAGAACAGAAAGGGGGCATTGGCAAACCAGAAACTGAAACCAGTTTTGGGAAGGCAGAAATCAAATTAATTGATGAGGTATTTTAGAGGAGTAACTAGATTAGAATGTTAAGAGAAAACTAATCTGCCCTAGGAAGCCCCAAAAGATTTGGGACTACCAACAGTCAAGGAAAAAGAAAGTCTGAATGGCATAAATATGCAACGTGTGATTAAGATCTGGAAATAGAAAAAGTAACTAAAAGTCTGCTTATAAAACATTCAGTGTCTTCCTCCAATCCCTCCCTGATCCTACCATAGTATGTTGCTCAAAAGCCAGATGCTTTCCCCCAGGTAAAACATTCCTAATGAAAATGACTGCCAGGGGAGCCCACGGCAGTTCCAGAGGACAGAACACCTACGTTCTCTACGCCCTCACCCCTGCCCTTATTCAAAAGGGAAGCCAGCAACAACAAGCTGCCATGTGCACAGAGCTTCTAAACACCTTATTATTGTCTAATTCTTTTTTTTTTTTTTTGAGAGAGAGAGAGAGCAAGAGAGGAGGAGGAGGGAGAGGCAGGCAGGCAGGTAGGCAAACATCAAATTGTTTTTATACTTATTCATTCATTGGTTGATTCTTTTATGTGCCCTGACCTGGGATCAACCTGCAACCCTGGCATTTTGGGCCCAGGCTCTAACTATCTGGGCAACCTGGCCAGGGTCCATTGTCTAATTCTTAAATGTAAATGGAATGCTAAGAATCACCAGATATTTGATTTAGATAACCATATAAAAAAGAAAGATAGGGGTAAACAAACAAAGAAACAAAAACCAGGCCCAAGAGCAAACAAAGATGATCAGGAAACAAGGGAACTTGTAAGCAAAACAAAAAGCCTCTAATTGGTATGCTGAGAGTTTTGAGAGGATCTTGCATTCATTAAATAAAAGGAGGACATTATGAAAAAGAAACAGAGAACATGAGCTTTTAGAAATTGAAAACGTGATTGATGAGATGAAATAATTCAACAGAAGGTTAAAAGATATTTTAACCTGCTGAGGAATTTTTCCATAAAGTAGAAAAAAAGATGATGAGATAAATGTGCAGGGGGGAAAAACAGACAAGAGAGAATTATGTTGGAAGGTCCGACACAATTAATGGGAGTTATACAAAAAGAGGAAGTAGAGAAGAAATTATTAAAGAAATAACATAAAGGAATACTATATTCCAAAACTAAATGACTTCAATTTCTTAACTAACGGGTCACCTGAAGAAATGGTACGATACATGAGGAAAAGACGCACGTTGTCAAAAAACAATAACTGCAGTGAATAAATTTAAAATATGGTAGTATAAATATTTATAAACTGTGAAAACCAACAAAAGAGTTGAAAACAGATAAAATGCATAGCTCTCTCTGTGTGACGGTGATGGTGAGGTCACAATCAGCAATGAGCACAAAATTTTTAAATCATGTGTATTTATTACTCTTATTATTATTAAAAGTTCTTAAAACATTTTAATAATCACTTTTAGGTATCCAGAGCACCTTATGTAAAAAAATTAATTAAAACAGAAATTTTATCTGGCTCACAAATGATTTTAGAGAGCTACTAGTTGAATACATACCTAAGATATGGCTACAAGGAACAACCCAAATTTTGATCTGGCAATCCTGACCACATGTTGCCAAACGAAAAAACTGAAGACTTTGTTCTCCATCTAAAAAATGTAAATTTGTTGAAAATTAATACACAATAATTGATCAATCATTTAAACCAAAAAAATTTCAATTTCTTATGTTGAGATGTTAATTCCAGTTATTTAAACCATATTTATAAGCAATATTAATCACGTTATACCATATAAGGAAATGTTAAAGAATTTCTTTTAAACAAATTATTTCAAAGGATTATAACTTTATCCCCTAAATTTGTTACAATAAAATATCTTTTTATTTAGCTTCCACTAAGAACACAACACGAGGCTGCAAGGGCCCATGCTGAGTCGCCAGGCCTAGGGCACCCTCCCGCCCAATTTTGGAGCCCATGAGGTCAGCACTGATAGAACAAATCAAGAAAAAATGCCAGTTATGAAAAGAATGCTAAATGTTTAATTATTCCCAACTTAACTTTTTAAGGCTATATCCATGTCTTAAAAGCTTAGTCTGTAATTCATATGGAATAATAATGAGTTTCTTATTCACATTTGATTTAATCACAATAAAAGCTGGGATTATATAAAATCAAAATAATATCAATTCAGTGCATTTGACTTGGTGGTAAATAGCATATAAATTAGGAAATGTAATCAATTAGATTTGGTGTCCATAAAACAAAACCCCACTAGTTTTTATGCTTACTTGGATAATTTCGGGTATTGTTATATACCCACCATATAAGTGCCTAAATACTTGTGGATAATGTAAGTATTGATATCATCAACTCAGTTTTACGTGAGTTCATCTTGTACCACAGATGCAGTTTCATCGAAGAAAGTTTTGGCACTTGTGTGCAGTAAGACTCAAGCAAGAAACTTAATACGCATCTTAAGACTGCACTCTGGTTTTGTAAATATTCCGTATATGCTATTTAAATAAAATATTTTATATACCTGAGTACCTAAATTTTTTTCTATGAACTCTCTCTTGTTGCAAGCACATATACTTCATTAACATAACAACAAATTAACTTCCTTCTTATTGAAGGTTTTTCTAACTTCAGGAGACTTCCATATTTCAATAGCATTTTGGTTTTTAACAGCACAGGTTCAGCCAAAAGGCATACTTTCTGAGTCTTTTTATGACAAAACATTTTACTCAATAAATGGCTAAGAATAAAATCTTGAGGTACTAGACTCAATTAGAATTTCTTTTTTCATTGTTTGACTACATAGGTCCTTTGAAGTTAATTCGTAAGTTTAAATAGTGAGAATTCAGCTAGGACAATGGAAAATTATGGAGCTTTAAATGTGCCTATACTCAATAAATATAATATTTAAACATATACTTTCGTTCAAGAAGGTATTTAAATTGTAATAATAACCTAATCAAAGTTTTCTTTATCATGTAAAAACTCAAGGGAGAGGGGGAGAGGAGAGAGAGAGAGATATGATTTGACTTTGGGTGGTAGGCACACAATGTAATACACAGATCACATATCATAGAAGTACACATTTGAAACCTATATGATCTTATTAACCAACATCACCTCAGTAAATCTAAGTGAAAGAGAAAAGAACAAGCCAACATCCAACCTCCATGTATAGGCACACCTCATTGTATAGCATTTCACATATGTTGCTTGCGTTGTTACTAATTGAGGGCAAGACTCTCCATCAGCAAAAACTGCGACTCGTATTTTGCGATACTTGCTTTACTGTGGTGGTCTGGAACTGAACCTGCAATATCTCCAAGGTTTGCCTGAATACAAATTAGATTTTTTCAAATGTCCTTCCTCTTGGTCTAGTGCTATTTTCACTATAACTTCCCTTTTAAAGTTGCTTGTTTTATGTATAAGTAGGAAAACCTATGCAAAGCCTTTCTAAAAGGAAAGACATATTTGGATTAAAGTTTAGAAACTTTTAAATTTTCTAAGTAAAAACTTGGGATCATTTTTGTAAGCTACAGAAATCTTATTGATATGTAAGAGTTGCTTAAAAAATACTGGAGAGAATTGATCATTTATCTTCAGGTACAAATGAGGTTCTTTTTCCTTATTTGAGCAAAATATCACAAAGACAAAAGAGTCAATAAGTCATAAGTATTTACTGATATTAACAATACCAATTAAAGAATAACAAATTAAAATTACATACTTTGTCTTTTAAGAAAATATAGTAGTTTCCACAAATTCCTATAATAATTCCTTTTAAAGTATGTATCAATCTGTTTCAGGGAATTAACACAAGATTAACATCTATTTTAACAGAAGTTGAACTACAGAAACTAAAAAGACATAGATCAGACTTATACTGATAAATATACTTTGAAACACACTCTAAAGGCAGGCTAACGGTATGGGCATCACACTTATTTTAGAATCTCCCCGGAACTCTCTGCCTGGGTTAAGTACCTTTCCAGGCCCCAACGGCTGCCAATCCCTCTACAGACAAATGCGCCCTTAGGTTTACCCTAATATTAACATAATAATAGTATTTTAATTTAAAATCATTTCAGATAATTTAGAATCAACAAGGAAACCTAAGCCTCCCTACATTTACATAATTTATCAAAGATTCATTGAATGTATACAAGATTTGGAGGAGGTGCCATAGAAGTGGAAGAAATGGTTCTTGTCTGTTTCAAGATGGTCTCAGAATGATCTATTAAAAGAATAAATCATCGCCCTGACCAGTGTGGTTCAGCTGGTTGAGTATCACCCTGCAAAGTGAAAGGTCGCAGGTTCGATTCCCAGTCAAGGAACACACCCCAGTGGTGGGTCTGGTTGGGGTGCATGGGAGAGGCAACTGATCTGTTTCTCTCTCACATCGATGTTTCTCTCCCTCACTCTCTCCCTCCCTTCCGCTCTCTCTAAAATAAATAAATAAAATCTTTTAAAAAGAAAAAATTATCATAATCAAAGTAGGTAGGTAGTTTCATATAAGAATGGGTCCATGAAGAGAACATCTATTGATTTACTACATGATGTTAAAACGTCAAAAAACAAAAAATCTCAGCCACTAAAAGAAATCTTCTTCATCATTCTACATTTCAGGGCCTACTACGTAACAGGATCTGTCCTCACGGAGCTTTCTGTCTAGGAAAAACACCATTAAACATAATCAATATAAATAAATACAATTAAAAATTACCATATTTCTTTAAGTACTGTAAAAGAAAAATAAAGTATGCAAATACAAGGCTATCAAAATGCTTTAGATTGAGTCCAGGAGGTAAGAGCAGGTGAGGCTCATCTACAGTGACTTTTTTCAGCTGAAATCAAAAGTTGATTAAGAGTGAACCAGGCAAAAGGTCCACGTGTGAAACCCTTGGAAAAATCTTAGAAACATTCAAGGAATGAAAGGAGGCCAGTATGGCAAGAGGTCAAGTGCGATCTGAGATCATGCAGGGAAACAGAACACATAAGGTACGTATGGGGTTTATGTCTTGGATTTGATATTTTATCTTAGCTGAACATTATTTTAACAAGCCATGGTGGGTCTGAAACAGGAGAGTGCTACAACCACCCTGCTACTGTCCAGACCTAAGCTGTCCAGAAGGGAGTGACTGGCTACAGAACACTTGAAATGCGGCTAGTCAAAATTGAGATGTGACATAATACACACGCCAGATTTCAAAGACCAAGTCCCAAAAAAATGTACATATACTAAAGAACCTGATTTTCACACATAATATTTCTTTGTAATTTCAATGTGATTAGAAAACATAAAGGAGAAGGATGATCCTTAAAAGGAATAAATTAGCCCTGGCTGGTGTAGCTCAGTGGATTGAGCATCAGCCTGCGAGCCAAAGGGTCACCGGTTCGATTCCCCAGTCGGGGCACATGCCTGGGTTGCAGGCCAGGTCCCCAGTAGGGGGCGCACGAGAGGCAACCACACATTGATGTTTCTCTCCCTCTCTCCCTCCCTTCCCCTCTGTCTAAAAATAAAATAAATCTAAAAAAAAAGGAATAAATTAAAAGGGATGAAAATGAATAAAAGAACCAAAAGTCAATATACAAATAGCATTCATTAACACTTAGAAGAA
The DNA here is from genome assembly GCA_004026545.1 of Mormoops blainvillei. Taxonomy (NCBI): domain Eukaryota; kingdom Metazoa; phylum Chordata; class Mammalia; order Chiroptera; family Mormoopidae; genus Mormoops; species Mormoops blainvillei. The sequence goes on along the minus strand of PVJD01007276.1, from coordinate 4,632 downwards.
TAAAATAACTAACCAGAAACTGGCTGTGAACTAAAACTGCAGCAAGCAATTCCAAGATCATGTGCTTTTTCACTATGCAGACACTTCATTTTATCATCCCACACTGTTAAATCTCCACATGAGGAGCCAGTGACAAAGAGGTTTCCATTGGGAGAAAATGCACAGGCCACCAAGGAGCCGTCTTTTACACTACCACATCTGGAATAAAAGCAAAAAAAGGGAAGTTTTAATTTCAGAGTCTCTTTCACTTTATAGTACAGTTTCTAACAGCAGTTTGATAAATGGCTATCACAGAACGAGAATGTAAGGGCTAAAGGTAGCTATAGAAATAAAATATCATTTTATGCTGTAAACTGAAACCTGCGTCCTAATATTAAGAGGATTTATACATTGTCTTAACTAACATGCTCAAGCCTAAACTACGGGGATCCAAACCAAAGTTCACATATCTTCATATTATTTTCCCACATAGCAAGTCAGTATTAAACTGTGTTTAATACTGTGTTCAGTAATGAACACATTAAAATTTCCAAAACTTAACAAAAGCAATGACAATCAACAATATCAACTATAGTCATGTATTTTAATAAAAAGGTAAAACTATTTTTATTGAATAACATGCTGTTGGGGTCTGTTTTAAAAATTGCCCAGAAGCAACAGTAAGGCCTTTCACCTCATCTTCAAATACAAAGGCTTTATGAAAAGAAAATGCTGTGAACAAGTTAAAATGATCTTGGGAAGATAAAGAAGCACTGTGCTACTGTGCTAATGATATCATTTTCTCAATTAGGGGAAATAAATGAGTAAAAAAACAACAATTAGTGAAGAGTCCCACCAGTGCTTGAATCTATTTTAGTGTATCATTTTACATCATTAATCACACACTGTATTGGGTTGGCCAAAAAGATCATAGGTTTTTGCTGTAAAATAAAGGACACACTTTTCATTTTCACCAATAACTTTATTGATTTGGATATTTTGAGTATGTCAGCCAAGTCCCACGTGGTATAAAGTTGATTGTTCACAATTAATGTCTCAATTTGATCTCTATCAACTTCAACTGGTCTACCGGACCACAACTGAAATGCGCAAAGAGATTTGTGCAGTGTATAGAGAAGGTACTGTGACTGATCAAACATGTCAGAAGTGGTTTGCGGTGTTTCGTGCTGGAGATTTCTCACCGGGTGATGTGCCACAGGTGGGCAGACCAAGTTGTTGGCAATCAATGTTATACCACATCGGAGATAGCCGACATACTCAAAGTACCCAAATCAATAAAGTTATTGGTGAAAATGAAAAATGCGTCTTTTATTTTATAGAAAAAACTAAATTGACTTTTTGGCTAACCCAATAATAAAGCATAATATGCCGAAAATGTTGTGTATTTTCTTCCATCTTCAATATTAAAAGGGTTGCACAAAAATTCACCCATTTTGATGTTGTTTTAAATGCATGCTGATATATGACAGCTGTCACAATGCAATCTAACAAAATTGTTTCGAATGAAGTTAAAGGCACCTAAGGACTACTAGAGCCACCTTATGAGAAAAAACAAAATGAACTTTTTGGCCAACCCAATTCATCAGGGAACTAATCATATAAAGGCAGAATTCATCACCTGATAAGGAAAAAAAGATTTCTTAGCTGGCAGTTGTATTTCATTCATAAAATAAAACTTAAAGACATTTCATTCTGTGCTTTCCTCTTTAAAAAGTTTATCAACACCACTTGAAACACATCACTTTCTTCAACCCAAAGACCTAAATGAGTAACAGTTGTTTACCAGCCGGCATTGGTGCTCTGAATGACTTTGAGGGCTAGGGAGAGGGGAAGGTACATTAGGTTATCTTGTTAACATTTAAATATTTATGGTTTTAATGTACTGAATGTCACCGAACTGTACACTCAGAGGTGGTAAATTTTGTTATAAACACTTCACCACGATATAAAAACATAAAAATACATAGTTTTAATGTTACATTTTAACAGAAAATTACTCATGTAAATTAATTGATGTATTTTTTATCCAAAAGGAGTTTTTCAGGTGTTCGTTATGTTTTGTTTTTTAAGAAATTATAATACAATACCACTCTAATCACAAGGTTCTTTTTGGGGGGCTTTGTTATTCATCCAGTAAGAATCCTCATCAGGAAATAGTTGTGTCTTTATCATTGAGAACACTTGAGCCAATGAGCTACAAAAATAAAACCTAAAATTACTAATCTTATTCAAAAGACTGTTTTCTTTGCCTAACTCTCACTGCAAAAATACAGAAAAGTCTACACGAATAACCCTTACTTTACAAAACAAAGGTTGAAAATTTTAAATTGTCAGAGTCGAGCCAATCTTGTACAAGAATCACACTAAACTTCTGTTCTTATGACCTTCAGAAGACAGGTCAAAATATTTTTCTTTGTGATGTCTGAAAAGTATCTAATTCTTAAAGTCATCAAAATATTCTTTTTATTTATTTATTTTTGGTAGCCTTGTTAAAAGGACTGAAGCCAGAAAGGGTTTAAACAGTCATACCTATGCAACTTGTATGATTGTGCATTCCACAAAACAACGGTTCCATCAGCGGCCCCTGATACCAAACAAGTGGAGTCTGGGGAAAACTGGCAGACCCTCACAGGGCTCCCACTAGGCTGTTCCATCACTGTCAATGTCTGTCCATTCTGAGTATTCCATAGGACAGTGGTACCATCTGTTGAACATGAAGCCAAAACATGTCCTGAGGGGGAGAAACAGCAGCAGTGAACAGCATAGGTGTGAAACTTCAATGGAGAGTGTGGCAATTCAGTAAAGTCACTTAGGGAATACAGGCGAATTGTTTTATCCAAGGAGCAAGTAGCCAAAAGGGAAGAGGAGAAGGCACAGCAGTTGACATCATCACCATGATCAGCTAATGTGCGAATCAGTTTCACCATGTTCTTCACTTGAAGTAAAATATCCTGCAATTTTTTAACAGATAAAGGTTACTTCATCCTAGAAAGAAAATAAATGCAATGCAAATTCATATATATCCAAGACCAGAATCAATTTAAGAATTTTTTCAATGAAGGCTCCTACATTCCTATTTTTAAAGGGCAATCTATTATACCAAGAATGAGGGTAATATGGAGAGAAAAAAACCACATTTATAAGACTGTAACCTCTGATGATGATCACAGTGACACTGCCATACCAATGAAGTCCCATAATTCCTAAAAAAGAACCCTGTCAAACAACTTCAAACTGATTTGACACTGAACATCTAAAACCTCAGGTATTCATTTTACTTTTGAAGACTTGCCCTTAACTCATTACTTCTCACGGCCGCATTCCAGATTTGCTCATCTCAAACGCAAAAAGATTTTCACTATTTTAACAAACTGTCTCATCTTCTCCTTCCACAGGATGGAACCAAGGCAACTGCTCTGCCTTTAAGGTGCAGGGTTAAGATGTAGGGTTTACTCATAAAAACTAACGAAAAGTTTCACTCAAAATGTAAGTGGCAGTGGGTAAACGATGATGTCATGGTTTGTCATCTTGCATAGTTAAGAATAAAATGACATAAAAGATCTGAGGTGAAGAGCCCAATTAACAAACCCAGGAAACCAAAGGAAGGAAGTTGACAAATTCCTAATAAAATTCAAACTCCTCACCAGGGCTTACAAAACGCTGTATGAACTAGCTCTTGCCTGCCGCATTCCTTCACTCTCACTTTCCAGCCTCCCTGGTCAAAAAAGATTCCCAATCTTCTAACTTTATAAAGCGATGTTTTTATGTTGAAATTCTCTCCCCTTGTCTTTTGGGATCCTATTTCTCATTTAAATCTCAATTTCAGTGTCCATTTTCAGAGAGGATTTCCCAGTCTAAAGCAGCCACTCTCTAGTCTAGCACATCAGTACCCCGTGTACCAATTACCACCATCTGATGGTAATTGTGTGCATTATATGCGGGATTATTGTACCTATTATTGTACCCAGGGTATGTAATCACTATACCCATGTATAATGTGCATCCTTATTTTTCCCCGCAAAAATTTGGGCAAAAAGTGCACATTATACATGGCAAAATGTGGATACTTATTGTTTCTCCCTATTAGAATGTAAGCTCTAAAGGAGTAGAGATCTTGTCCATCTGTTTCCTTGCTGTATCCAGAGCATGTAAAACAGTGTCAGGCACGCTGTGTGCTACTCTTTCCAAATTCAAGTGAGTTCTAGCCCTGAAATATTATGTGAACATAATGCAAAATGAGAAAATTTAAAATAAAGCTACCAATACTAAAAAAAATCTGACTGGTAAAATGGTGCAGAGTGAAGTAATTAATAATCAGCCCTGAAGGGGCAGGTATAGCCCTCGGTTGTGAAATACATCGTTTCTTGTTCTAATCTTATTTACAAAAATCTCTATAAAAAGATGGAGCATGACTTTTCCCATTTTCATCTTACCCCAAAAGTTCAACCTCTTTTCAAACATAAACTCCAATAAAGCTTCACACACACACACACACACAAAACCGCACAATGCACAGAATCCTGGTAGATTATCGCATGTATTATTGCACCGAAAACAAGCAAAATCAAGATCAGATGGTACTTTCTGGTGAACTCCCATATTCCAATTGTGCAAGCGCACAAACATAATTTT